>JAUZNK010095633.1:0-12216 GCA_035046665.1 Euphysa ruthae
CTTGCTTGCTTGCTTGCTTGCTTGCTTGCTTGCTTGCTTGTTTGCTTGCTTGCTTGCTTGCTTGCTTGCTTGCTTGCCTGCTTGCTTGCCTGCTTGCTTGCCTGCATACTTGCCAGCATACTTGCTTGCTCGGTTGCTTGCTTGCTTGCTTACTTGCCTGTTTGCTTACCTGCTTGCTTGCCTGCTTGCTTGCCTGCTTGCTTGCCTGCTTGCTTGCTTGCCTGCTTGCTTGCTTGCTTGCTTGCTTGCTTGCCTGCTTGCTTGCCTGCATACTTGCCAGCATACTTGCTTGCTTGGTTGCTTGCTTGCTTGCTTACTTGCCTGCTTGCTTACCTGCTTGCTTGCCTGCTTGCTTGCTTGCTTGCTTGCTTGCTTGCCTGCTTGCTTGTTTGCCTGCTTGCTTGCCTGCTTGCTTGCCTGCTTGCTTGCCTGCTGGCTTGCTTGTCTGCTTGCTTGCCTGCTTGCTTGCTTGCTTGCTTGCTTGCTTGCTTGATTGCTTGCTTTCTTATTACTTATGATCTTTCAATGGAGGAGGTAATAAAATCAGATATTGGCACTTTTATAAACTAACATTTAATTAAGCGAAGAAAAATTGGTCATGCAAAGAAACTTAACTTGTTGCAACTTTTAGGCGGTTCATTTTAGAGAGTTCCAGTAAAATAAACTTTTGATGGACGTTAATTTTTTATTTAACAAACATCAGTTCAAATTATACCTGCATATATATATATATTCAGGAAATTATATATAAATATATATATATATATACATATATATATATATATATATATTTATACATGTTCTTTATACATGAAAAAAAATATGGTCAATAAAATAACAAAATATTTTCAACCAAGCCTGCTTTTCGGTAAATATTGAAAAGTCGGTAAAATTGATTGCACTGCTTCTACCAGATTGTTTTTAAATTAAAAACAAGAAAATTAATGACTCATTGAACGATTGTTTTACTGCCTTGTCTACCATTGTTGACGAAATCCAGTATAGAGGTTTATTATACGGTAAAATGTGTACTAAACGTGTTAAATTTCCGGCTAATTGACTTCTGCTCATAAAATTTTCGAATTTTAGTATGTTGATTTTTCATGCGATTCTGTAATTGTTAATCTAAATTTTTATTAGATTCAATTGGAGAAAATTTAGACCAAACTCGAGAAGAAAAAGAAGGAGAAATCAAGAAAGATGGTATTGAAACAAAAACCAACACACATAAAGCGAAGGAAACTTCTGGAATAAAAACTATTCGCTCTTCACATGCAAAAGAAAACGTTGAAAGTTTAGTAAAGATGGATGATATAATTAAAACAATCGTAAAACGAATAATTGGCAGGAAAAGGCTTGGCATAAAGAAAGATAGAGATGAGCTAAAGGAAGATTCTGATAAGAAGCAAAGTAATGATGGAAAGGAAACTAATTACAAAAACAACGTGAAAAAAGAGAAAGGAACAAACATAAAAAACGACGAAAGAAAGAATCTAGAACGCGCATATATAGATGAAAGTTTATTAAAGGAACGGGGAATCAACACAAATGACTTAGAGAAACGAAATACAAATGATAAATTAGACAGCCAAGACCAGGATGATGATGTTGATAAAATCGAGCAGAGTGTTAGTGATGAATTAATCAACCACAATCAGAATTCAGATAAGATGATAGATACACAGTTTCGCGATTTCAGTGAATATACTAGAGAAATTGTTGGGGATCTAATAGAAAGAGTAAAGAAATTAAAAGCTGCTTTAAAATTTCACGGAAAACCCAAAAAGGAACTCCCCGTAATTTCTAACGACGCAAGAAAAGCAATAAGTGGTTTTGATTTCCAAGATATAGATAAAACTATACGTGAAATTTTATTGGATTCAGAGGATCAAAAAATTATGGACAAAAAAGTAAATATAATTACATCTAAGAGCAAACACACCCAGCTAAGTAAATTACAGAAAGAAACTAATACTGATAAACATCCGCGTCGAGTATCAAATACAGAAGAGAAGCAAGAGAGCCTTAAAATCACAAAGAAGTTGGATTCAAATCACGAAAAAACAACATCGGCTAAAGATAATAACGTAGAGAAACAACTGGAAAATGTAAAGAAAAGATCATTAGCTGGAAGACGTATAGAAAAATCTAAAAATAGTAATATTAAGATTCATGATATGAGTACAGACGCGTTGCGAAATAAAATTTCGGAAGAAATTTCAGATTCTATAGTTAAATTGACGGCAATATACGAGCAAAAGAAACGAGCAACTTCTAAAAAAAAACCTAGTGTTGACCCTATGACAAAAGTTATCAATAAGGTTTTGAATCGCCGCAAAGCAACTAACGTAACTAAAATTCACAAAAATACAACAGCAGCTCCTATTGCAACCAAGCCAAACAAGCAGGGGTTAAAAAAGAGCAAGACCAAGGCTACAATTAGGCATGTAGGAAAAGTAAAAAAAGCCTCTGTTCTCATGCAAAGGGAGATACCAAATTATATCGACAACTCATCAAATCAGAAAATACAAAAACCTGCCCAAAGTGATGAAATAAAAAAACGCAATGATGTTTTTCAAAAGGAATCAGATAGCAGTTTGGAAAAACCTGAAAGTGATTACCAAAAACAGAAACGAGAAAAGTTTGAAAACATCTTGAAAAGTCTCCTCGAATTGATTGATGGAAAGATTTCAGACATTTAAGCATTAACTTTTCATATCAGCAGCTAATTTTCGGAACTTTAATTCACAACGAACATCCAGCATTTAGAGTTTCAAACTGATAAAAAGTGGAAACGTGTTCGAGCGTTAAATATTAGCTTGAAAGTAAAATAATTCAGAATATATGCGATAAGAATCATTTATGTCTAAAACGAAGCTACGCATTAAAACGCGAGTTATATTAATATTTGTAATATATTAATACTTATTTTATAACTTGTGATTTATAGCTTACTTTTGGTCTGAAGCCGACATGCTCAATTTGTAAAACAATTGAGTAAGATAGAAAAAAAAAAAAATTCAGCATCAGACGCGCTTTACTAGTTTTCAAAGTCCATGACCAAGTCTGTGCCCTTGCAGAATGAATGAAATTAAACAAGTCTAATTAAATATGTTTTATAAAAGTCCTTCAAAACTGTTGTTATTTTTTATCTTATGTTTTATCGAAAAATGAAGCCGATAATAACGTACTATTTATTTTGCAATTTTTAATTATTTAATATTTCGATCGAAGATCTGGCGCCTCAAGCAGTAATATTCTTAGTTATATTTAATTCCATATTCTTCCATTTTTTATTTAGATAAATGTATTATCTCATTAAAATTTTCTACTTCGTGTTATACGTCGCGGAAATCATCCAGATTGTTGACGCGTTATTGTTATTTTTTAACATTTTTAGAAACTACAATAAGTGCAAAGCATGGTGACGATACCGCCACCCAAACAAATGTTAAGTGTGGGGAGGGGCAAATGAGTAAATTTCTTCTCAGCACACTAACACAGACTTCGCATAAACCAATCCAGAAAATGGTAAGAAGCAGACAGTATAGGAAAAAAAGCTGAAAAATAAACAAATGGAAGCTAAAAGGGCAGCCAAATGTTTATATTTTAGTTAATACTTTCTATTTATCCTCAAAGCTTAAATTAAATGTTCACAAATGTTAATATTCTATGCAAATTTTTTAAGATAAAAATTTCATTTTTGACACATTTATACATGCCTTATATGACACATTTCAGAGGCCAAAAAACTTAAGTTATATGTATACTTGTTTAAAATATTCTCGCAGCACTGTACTTATATAACTTTTGGTACTTTTTATCTGCGGATATAGTACTTCCAAAACTGTAATTTCTATCTAACCAGTTGTATTTATGCTTCATATTATTTTTTGCAAAGTGTAAAGAGAAAAGTAGAATTGTTATGCTTCTTATTTTAATTTTAATTTAGCTACTTCGTTTTTAACGAAATCTGAGGCTGTGTATCTTATTTTTTTTTTTTTTTTTTTTTTTTTTGACTTTGGGCTCGTTTTATCAACCTTCTATTTTTTCTTTCTCAAAAAGCAAAGAAAGCAGAGTAAAAAAGCTTCATTAAGCCAATTTATACGTATTTTTTATTTAATTAAAAATAGTGCACTCAAATGTTACTTGCAGATTCAAAAGATTTTGAGAAAGTAACGAGTCCTATTTTAAAAAAATTACTAGTCAAGCACTCAGAAATTTTTTCTTGTTTTGAAAAAATTCCTTTTGACACCAAATACTTCACACCTAATGAGCTTCAAATCTGCGAGTCTGAGAATGGCTTCTCAATCTTAAACTTTAACATTAGATTGGTTCATAAAAGCTTTGAGACATTTAAAGCCTTCTATAACTCTATCAATAACAATCTTAATATATGTCTTACAGAAACATGGTAAGATTCTCAGTCACCATTGTGTAAAATTTCTCTATTTAGTCTACCAGGTTATAATCTAACTCACTCAAAGCTTAAAGAAGCAATTTCTGAAAAAAATTTTGAATGTCATTAAACATTTCTGCCCTTAGAAATTGCTACAGAAACTATGTCATCTGCAGTATCAAAGTCACGTGAACATACCAATGATGTAGATATTGTTAATACTGGTGTGTCGAGTGAAGGTACGTAGCAGAGACGGGAGTTTTCGTCATTACATGGTTTTTTTGCCGCTCTATCAATAGATACCGGTTAAGTTTTAGATATTGAACCAATGATGAGATCTTGCAGAAGCTTTTCTTTAAAGATATGATGAACATAAGCCTTACAGCTTATGCACAGTGGAGAAACTATAATGTGTGCAAATTTAATTACAAAGGATCTGCCGGTGGTGTGGAGAATGAAATTGAGATACGTGGATTTTTTAGAAGACTTTAAAAATTGTATCAGTGTTAAAGAAACTTATGCTGGTATTCAAGTTAAAAAATTAGAATGTGTCTGCCATTATCAAAAACGTGTTAGCAGGAGATTACGAAATTTGAAAAAGATGGAGAAAAGTCTGGGTGGACGCGGTCGTCTGATGCAGAAGCTGACTGTCTACAAAACGTTTTTGGTGTTGCCATAAGTCGAAATTCTGACAATTTAGCAAGAATAAAAGCAGGTGTATCAGCAACTTTGTTTCAAGTTGCTTCTTCAAAAACCAATCAATAGCATTTTTCGCTCTCTCCGCAATAGTTGGTGTAAATCTAAAGCTGATAAGGCAAACAACACTAACACCTTGAAACCAGGTCCTCCTAAGAAAATTTTTTTTTGCTTAGGTCAGACTACTTTCAACAAAGAATCAGACCTGGAAACATTTTTACATGGCGAAGCTCAGAATGCAAAAAAGTCGTTCAACAGTAAAATCTGGAACCGACTACCGAAAACCACATACGTATTTCACGTATGTTTCCCACGATAAATTGAAGTTTGGCGTTTACGATGCTGTAGCATTTCCATATTGGAATGAAAGCAACCGTTCTAATTTATGAGAAACTATATATTGTACCATGACAAAGCTATTGAATAGGTAGGTCGAACCAATGTACCAGGAGGATGGTAGTTCTTTTATTTGAAATTTCAAAAAGAATTTTGATATACTTTAGCATTTTTCCATAAAACTGGATTTTTTCACTTTTTGATATACTGGAAGACAAAGCTTGAAGTCCGTTAAAGATTTTCCTTGGGAATTTTCAGGGAATACTTACTTTATGTAGAAAGTTTTAAGTTGAACAGAATTTTTTTGAGGTTTTCGCGCTTACCTTTTCTTACACTGCAAAATTTTGAAGTTGGATTTTACCTCCGCGTACTCAACATTTTTTTTTTTTTTCATCAAAAAAGTTTCCTACTAAAAACATTCAACCATATAAACACCATTGCAAAAAATCAGCCAGTGGTAATTCAATAAGTTTTTAGAATATTGGTCGACGTAGAGCCACTTTTAATCCTATTTTTGTGGTTTTTCGGGC
The DNA here is from genome assembly GCA_035046665.1 of Euphysa ruthae. Classification (NCBI taxonomy): domain Eukaryota; kingdom Metazoa; phylum Cnidaria; class Hydrozoa; order Anthoathecata; family Corymorphidae; genus Euphysa; species Euphysa ruthae. Next base: position 5,962 of record JAUZNK010095633.1, read on the forward strand.
AGTAGTTCACTTTTTCTTTTTTTTAGTATTTTTTTTATCATATGTAACAATCAAAATGAAAAACACAGGAGCTTACCCCTTAAACTCCTTTATGAAAAAGGTGAAGTATCTAAGGACAGAATATTGATGGTTGACGAGAGGTATTTACATAAAGGGGCACAATATCAGGGAGGGGATTATGTAGGTGCGGATGCAGAGAAACAGTATAATAAAGGTGTTATTGTATTCATCATTGTGTCAAACTTAGAAAAAAAATTTTTTTAGATACGTATATTACGAATTTGGGACACAGGACGAGGATAGACTATCTAAATTCCGCTAAAAAAAGACTTACTTCATATGATACAAGCTTTTCCTGAAGTGAAATTTAATGAGAAATGTTTATCAAATAATATGGTTGAGAAAATTAAACGTCTAGATTTTGTATACAAGATGGCGGTGGTATATTTTTGGTCAGCTTAAGAGAAGTCCTTAATTCAGAAAAAATTTCATCTTGTAGGTCTTTACCACAGGAAAATATTAATTTTTGTAATGAAGACTTTCAGGAAGAGGCATATTTCAGTTTTGCTATATCATCATTTGACAAATTAGATAGCAAGGAAAAGGACACCGAGATCATAGAATGTTTCCTTGATAGTGACAGTAGCGTCAGCAAATGCTGGTTATATACTTTAGTGGTTTTAAAAAATGGTAAAAGCATGGAGAGCAAGTGAGACCCTCTTTTAAATCTTACTATCAGGAAGGCGATGAGAATATGAACAAAGGAGGTACGGAGCGTTAAAATTATCCAACTAAAAAGTCTTTTTGTGAATTTTCTTTACTTTCAAATGAGAAACCAACAAACCCATCGAAATCTACGATGATTAGCTGTATAACATAAAAATGAAAATTACTACCTTAAGTCGCCGCTTATTTTTTCTGGAAAAGCCCCACCCCTACCCGCTCCTATTAGAACCCCTGTTTATTAATTTTATAATTTTTCTTCGAAATTTACCAGAGGAGAATTTACTGGGGGAAATTTTCCTTGTATCCTTATAAACACATGGGTTTGGAATACCGTACGCTAAGACTCCCTTCACTTTGTGAAAATCTCAAAATGGTAACTTATAATAGGGAATACAAATGCTTGGTTATAAACTCTTTTTCAGCATAGATATTGCAAATGTCCAGAAAATGGACAGGGCTATATTCTGCAGAATACCTAAATATTTGAAAATATGAAGAGATAATTTTGTAAATTAAAAATGCAAAAATATAAATACTCTCTTTAATTTATACATTTCTAATTCTAATCTATAGACAAAAGAAAAAAAAAACAGTAAAAAAAAAAAAAAAAAAAAGTAAAAAAAAAAATAATAAAATAAAACCAGAAAAATTATTTACATTGCGTTTTTTAAGTTTTACAGGGTACAATATAATATTCGTATAGAGGTAAAATGAGATTCAATTTTATTTATCAGCATCGTTCGATTAGGCATATCTTCGGGAATAGTTTGTTAGCCGTATCCCTCTTAAGCCATGGAATATTTTATCAGACTATTTCTAACCGGAAATTTCCTTGGGCACTTTACACAACTAATTTAACGTTGATAACCGAGGTTTAATTCACCAAGTAGCAGATTGGTTTACATTTTCTATGAAATTTTCTTTGCAATTGACCACAAAAAATTGTAGAATTATTTCGAAAAAATAGGGTTATCGCCATTACCTCTACAGAAAATATTAAATGTAACATTTCCAAGTCCTAACATAAAAAATAAAATAACTAATGAATTTTAAATTGCGTAAAACTTACATTTTTCATTGAAGAATTCAAAACACTTTCTACCTTGCATGTAAACATTTTTTAGTGTATCGAGTTTCTTTAAGCTCATGGCTATGGTCACACTAACACACGTTAAATCGAACTCGAAAATTATATACATGAAAGGTATAAAGTTTTACACCATAAATGAACATTAAGACAATAAAAACATTAAATAAGTATTAAAACTAAAAAAGGAAAGGGAATTACTATATAAAATACAATACCATCGACAACTGTAGTTTGAAAAACAGTTTTAGAAAAGTCAATTTGTTAGACAGTCAGTGCATATTTTCACTACTGAGGTCTACTAGAAATAATTTTTTGAGTTATCAAAAGTCAGATAGAATAGCTATTTGGTTATATTTCACTCAATCTTTGAGTAACCAGACATAAAAGATACCTTATTTGTAAAACATAATGTGAGTTCTATAGCTTCAAGTTTTCAAAAAGACGATTGATGTTTTAGTTTCCATAGCGATGATCACCAATTTGTACCAAATTGTAAAATATGATAGACTGATGTCTAGCTTATCATGTTATGTAAGCACAAAGGCATATTAACTGGAAACAAATTTCTTTCGTTAAGCAGAAAAAATGTGTCAGATATCCAGTATTTTATTTCACCGTCATAAACGTATATTTAAAACACTGATAACATAGAGGTTTTGTCCCATATTTTAGAATACATACATAAAGAATTCAAAACAACTTTATGGAAACAATTTGTTCAGACTCCGGGTAATTTTTTGAACTTTTGTTTATGGTTATATAACTACTTAATTCATAGTAAAAGTGTCAAAAAAAGTCGCGTCGACACTTTTTGACACTTTCACATAAAAACATATTTTAGTTCATACTTCCCCTCAAGAACCAAAATTTTTATTAAGATCTAATTTTAAAAGTTTAAAATTAGTTATCTTAAAACTTTTCCTGGGTGTAAGCTCTCGCGAAAGTCTTTGCCAGAGAAGTACCAATAAAATCATTTAAATCAGATTCCAATTTGGATTCATCAAAAGTCTTCTCAAATTGATGAATTTCATAACAAAATTACTGCTAGTTAAGAAAAATATTTACTACAACGGGTCAAAAATCAGGGATATATTCTGCGAAAAAAGAATAAATTCAGAAATGAGTTTCAAAACATATTTCTAGCCATAAAAAGGCATTTAAACATAAATATTTATGGCAATTTAAAATCTGCGTATTACAAACTCCACAGGCAGCAATAGCATCAAATCAAAAATTTTGGTGAATTCCCTGTGGCTAAGAAATTTTTTTGAATACTCTCTGGCCTGGAGAAATAATTGATAATATGAATAAGGTGAAGTTAGCTATATGCCAGGATTTTTATCATAGTTTTTAACATATTAATGACATTTATGGTGAATTTTTTAGGGTCAGGAAAAACTAATAAGTCTAAAGAGGCCAAAAATTTATTTCTGATAAATCTCCAGAGACGAAAAAAAATGTATAGTGAACTCCCAGGTTACTCAGAGGTGGAAATGTGGGTGGATGATAGTTATAATTGAACTATATAACATGAGAACATGATTTTTTTTAATTCGAATAGAATTGTTTTATATAGCCGTTTGATTAAAAATCTAAATTCTCACAAAATGATAATAAAGAATGCTTTGTTTGAACATTTAAAAGGACGTAGCTAATTATTCTATGCAGACAGGGCCGTTTGCATCGAATAAGCACGTTCTTTTAATTAGCGAAAATATATCTTATCGAGATATATCGAATTACTAACTGGGAAAATAAAACTTCATAAGAATTTATAACAAGAACATTAACCTTGTTAAAGGTAAACAAGATAGAAGCATGGTGTATAAATCTAAAAAAGACTTACCATTACTTTAAATTTAGCCTTCTCGAATAAAAATTTATCGGAATTTTACATTTTCGTAGTTTCTTAAAAGATATATTTTTTCTTAACCGTGAAAATGGACAAAGGTGAATGTTATGAGGAAACATAATATGCTACCGGGAAGAGATAGGATTTCTAAATGAACTAAATGGATTATCAGAGTGTTTTCGCTTATCTTCGTACGCTTGATGTGACTGGTGAGCTAAAAATGAGAGAGTAACGTTAAAAGAATCAACTGTCACCAAGGTAACATAATATGAGACACCTAATCTCAATTATCAAGTTTCTTAAATCTTATATATGAACTTCAAACTCTATCTTAAAACTACAAATAAGTTTCTGAACATGTGGCTACTAGCTAGATAGAAGGGTTAGGGTAGTATAAGCTGTGTAATCAGCTCTATTAAAAAATACTTTTTAATTTTATATTATGATAATTCGTGATACAAATTTTTGATAACATTCCAAAACAATACATTAAGATGAATAGACTCAAATTTAGAATATTAGGCTCAAAATAACATTTAATTTGCCAAAATCTGTATTTCAAAGATTTTTCGTGATTTTCGGCTGCTTTATAATAAAAAATTGGAGCAATTGCAACACGGTATTTAGCGTGAAGATAAACATTCTTTTACTTCGGTCTAAAAATATTCATTTCGCCAGACTTAGAATTTCCCTGACTTCTCTTAAAATCAGCAATTTTTTCCTAACATTACCATTACATATAAATTCAAAAAACAATAATAAACAGATAAAATTACTTATGACACCACACAAAATTTTTTAAAAAATCGGAGAATGAATTCTTTAGAATAAAAAAACCAAAACTATGCATGTTATAGAAATATTATTTCTGGTCGTGGCGTGACGGCAGCGATTTCCAGGACAAGAGGGCTATAGAAGACACCCACGCCCACATTCTCCTAAATCAATCTACAAGGGATTTTTATAGCCCTCCTAAAACATATTTTAGGCCTCCTAAACTGGCCCAAATCATTCTATTTAGTCTTACATTGCTAATTCAAATAGCCGTTTTTAAAAACAAAGTGTCTTTTGCAAAATGCTTGGCATTGTGTTTCTTTAGGAATAAGATAATTAATGCAGCAGAAATCGTACTACTTTTGTTTACCTTTATAAAAAGCGGAACTGACGTCAAAATCTGGAGCAATCTCCCTGAACCTATCCAGCACCTATAAATAAAAAAATATTGCATCTTTTAAATTAAATAACAACACCCTATTTCTAAAATTAAGCTGTATTCAATCAATGTATAAAATAAAGAACGAAATAAATACTTAGGATTTTCAGTTTTTAGGGAAAAAATCTCATATCAAAACACAAATTTCATTTAACAAAACAACTCAGTCGGGTATCTGTTATATCTTAACAATCTGGAAGCCATATAGAGAGAAAAATTGCACAAACGAACAAGCAAACTTTGCCTTAATACATATATTATCACAATTTATTTTTATGTTAAAAGTGTCGTGGCACTTTCGTAAAATTTGAGCTAATTTATGGCCACTTGGAAAATTTATTGAGTTAAAAATAGTGTGAGGAATAATCTTATTGTTTGTTTTAATTTCACAAAATATGGGGAATAAACCAAGAAACAAATTTGCTTTAAGAAAAAATGCATATTTAAAAAAAATGTTTTTGGAAATAGCTAAAAAAATTTCCCCAAAATAAACATGTGCTTGCATTTACTATTTCTTATAAATAACATCGTTGCTTTGTCAGGTTTTTTGCTTGCATTTTCTGAACAAACTAGAAAATATTATTTTAGAAATTATTTTTTCGGAAACTAATTTAAGTCACAAAAATTAATTTTAATTCTAATATATTATCTTCATTATATTTAAGTAAAAAGTCCAGTCCTTTTTTTTTTTTGCTAACTAATTGTTTATTTTCTTGGGAAAAAAACATCTAAAAACCAAACTTTGGTGTAAAACTATTGATTAAATGAGATAATTTGGGATTTATCTTTTTTTACTGTTGATTTTTAAATTGTTTAAGATAATTTTTAGCTTTAATTCTTTATTGGCAGAATTTTAATCTATATGCAGGTTTGTCCACATGTTAGAAATATTACTTTTTTCTTATGCATATTTTTTCTAAAACTATTAAAAATTTGAATACTCTTAATTTACAAATTTTAATATTTGACACAATATGTATTTTAATGTGTATTTTATTATATATTTCAATATAATTTTGCCAATCACTTTCATGGCATTATGCAAATTTAATGAAATGATTATATTATTTATATAAGCATATAAAACTAACAATTTGCTAGGAACGAAACCACAGACCTTCTATCTATGGATTTTAGTCAAATATGTTTTTGCTTTGATAAAAAGTCGCATTTTAAACTATGAAATTTATCTAAAGCCAATTAATTTTATTTTTAAATTTTACCACTAAAAAGTGTAGACACAAAATAAAACAATTATTTATCTTTTTAAAACTCTTACGTATGTATGTATGCATGCATGTATGTATGTATGTATGTATGTATGTATGTGTGTATGTATGTATGTATGTATGTATGTATGTATGTATGTATGTA
>JAUZNK010095644.1:0-12216 GCA_035046665.1 Euphysa ruthae
CCAATAACGAAATCGCAACACATTCATTGAAAAAGGATCATTCATTTAATTGGGAAGATAAATCGGTCATTGATTCCGAACCTCGACCCATCTCACAAAAAATCAAGGACGCCATTCACTCCATAAAAGAACCAAACCATATCAACCAAATTTGTATATAGATTTTTTTGTGTTTGCCAAATGTCACCCATAAGTGAAACTAAACAAAGGAGCGACCAGCGGTTTCATTCATAAAATTAATTTTATGTTTGAAAGGTGAAGCGATAGAGCAAATAAAGAAAAAAAAGAGGCAGACGCGCGCAGGAGTGGGAGATAATGTAGAGAATGTGACACACAAAAGTATTAGTGTAAGTAATCATAAACTAAATTTTAAAATTGTGATCCGGATAGCTGATTTATTTCAGGGATATGTTTTTGTTCAGAAATATATTTAATATCTGGTAGTTGGCAACTTTCTTTAATAGCAGCATTCCAATCCTAAAATCATTGATTTCTGATCGAATATTTACCCTACTGAAATGATTTGATTTTAAAAAAGTTTTATCAAATTAGAACTTTTTGTACCATGGGAAAGACTGTTTGACGTAGCAGTAAAGAAATAAGATTTTGAATAAAATGATCGAAGATAAAAAAAAAAAAAAAAAAAATGTAAAATATACTTGATCAGAAATTAAAATATTTTAAATAGACCGGCTGTGTCACAACGAAACGTTGCAAAATAAATCATACAGGTTGACCCTAAATTTGAAAACAATGTGTAAGATGGGAAGAGAAAATCGCATAATAAATAATATCAAGTTTCCTTGATGGATATTCATCACTTAGTACATCCAAATACTTAATAAACTTTGAAGGGAATATGCGTGTGTCATTAAGTTTAATTTTAACGCCATGGTTGATAATTTTGTTAAGATGCCGCAAAAGCACATACTCAGTTTTACTCGAGTTTGATGAGATCCTATTGACATTTTGCCAATTGGTTAGATCATAAAATTCAATGTTGATAGAATTGAACATATTTTTTACAGATTTATTTATGCGAAGAAAGTTTGTATCGTCTGAAAAGTGATGAAAAGTAAAGTGCTTGATACAAATGTTTAGCTTATTTATATATAGAAGAAACATGAGAAGGCCTAGTACAGATATACTTCAGACGCACCATATTTCATTGAACGAAATGATGAATCAAAATGATTAATTGCGACTTTTTTTACGATCATGAAAGTAAGAGCGAAAAAAATTATTTGCAGAATACCGAATCCTGTTATATAAATGTTATAATGTTATATAATGTTATATAAAATATATATAGATATATAATAACAGAAGCGGTTTTTGGAAAAATTGTTTGAAAGATACCATTTTAGAATGAAAGGTTAAATAGTCTGGCATGTATAGGAGGTATTTCATTATTTAATAGATGTAAAGTTGGAATAGGATTGCTATTACGTCATACTGATGTGGTTACTTTAAATTGGCCAGTTAGGTAATGAATTTCAGTGTTTCAAGCAATTTCAAGCAAACAAATGAAACTTTGAAAGAAAGAGTAGAATACAGCTTTAATATAATTCCTGCTATACCAATAATAATGTCCCATTTTTAATATTTTGGAATTTAAAAACTGCCTGCCTGCTTACCTGCTTGCCTCTTGCAAAGTACTTACATTTTCTAATAACGTTTTTTGGTGAATGTATTGAAGGTAAAATAATTTGTTAACCAATCAATATTGTTTGGTTACCTTAAGATATTTATGTTATTTAGTATCTAATCAAACTATTTGTTAGCAATAACGAGGTGTAAGTTATTTTGTTACCTGTAAGTATTATTTGGGAAAAATTTATACATTTAGATTATTTATTAACAATTTAATTATGTTTAATTAAACGTAATTTTCATACTAATCTTCATCTAATCAATGTTAATTGGTGACAATGATGATAAAGCAGTAATTTAGTAACCAATAATCGTTATTTAGTTAGCATAAGCATATTTGTTTGGCTTTTTCGTGACCTATTTCGTTTTCATTTGCGAATTACTCTCTACACATATTTATAACAATCTCCCTACTAAAATCTGCTTCGCTAAGAGCATAATGATTGCAATTATTTGCCGGTAAAAAGTATTTTCGTTATAAGCTACCCAGTTACCTTAACATATTAACGTTGTTCTTTTCATTTAAGATTTACTCGTTTTTTTTATTTAGGTTATTTTTAGAATTTGATTTGGAACAAGGTATTTCAAACGCTTAAAATGATTCTGGATATTTCAGTTCCGGTGTAACGTGAAATTAAGACCCATGAAATTAGGACTCCGAAGTCCTAATTTAACTTTAGATTAAGATATTGCGTTTAGTTTTACTGTTAATTTGAGACCTGCTAGTTTTAAATTAACGTTAAAATAGGAATGATCCGTTAAAATAAGACTTACCAAGAATAAGATTTCCTCAAGAAGAGAGGGGTTGTATCGAGCAAAATGAGACCATATAATCGATGGTTTATGTAATGCAAAGTAAATAATAACAATATAGGAAGTTCTATTTTGTTTATCAACGTTCATAAAAATTTACATTAAAAGTCCATGTTGCTTTTCCGAAATGGTATAAGTTCCTGAATTTCAAGACATCTAGAAAGATGTGACCTCAATTCCTTGACAATGAAGGACGCTTCGACTGGGGACTTGGCAGCTACCACCTGTGTTGCAAATGCGACAGCAACAAGCCCAAACGTATGCACATCTTGTTGTCTCTGGACTGGTAGATATGTTAAATCATGTTTTCCATGTTTATCTGTACAGTATTTATAAAGAGCACTTACAGAATTCTGCGTTGGTCGATTGAGTGTGCCTCCCATGCTATCGCAAATAAAAATTTTGCCATCTGCACGGTAGGTCATGATACATTCCATTATATAATAACTGAATGTGCTCGGAATCAACTGGTTGGTATTTTGCAACTCACCACTTCTGGGTGTTCAGGACGGACTGATATAAGCCATGATTTCCCAGAGACTTACAAATTAAGTTTTGTACAGCATCCATGATGTTATCATTTAGCCAAGCTTTATCACTCATGAGAATCTGTTTTTCTTAAATTTTCAAACATAACAGATCGTTTCTCAGCCAGAATTCTTCATTTTTTTCGTCAACCGTATCATTTTCGTCATCAATATTGATGACTGCTATGTGACATTTAGAGGTTTTACGTCAATAGGAATATAGGCTGGTTTTTCATTGTTTGGTTCATGGATAATAAGTTTTTCTTCAATAATGTTGCTTTGATCAACTATAACCTCATTACCATCAACACAGTGTTTTAGTTGCAAAATGTTATATTTATTCTTCGATGCTTATCCACTTTTCAGATTGCGCAATGTTGCCAAACCTTTCAATGGGTAGGTCCATTCGTTGTAAAGGCACTACAACGAATGGACCTACCCATTTAAAGCTAAATTTTCGTCCTTTTCTACCATCGCTTTTGTTGTTTTTCAGCAGTACCTTGTCTCCTATGAAAATGACATTTGAAGATTGGTGACGACGGTCATAATCTCGTTTTTGCTTTTGTTGAGCCTGACTGCTGTTCTGTTCCACGTTTGTGAAAATCTTCTTTCTGATGGCTGATGTGGAGTTTAGAACAGCCTGAAAAGTATCCATATCAAATGGCTCATTGGGATCTAACGTTGTTGTACTTGGTAGATCATGTTTGACGTCAATCTGTAAAATTGGCTTACAATTATACATTAATTGAAATGGGGAAAACCTGGTTGACGAATGTTGACTCACCCGTTGAGCGAAAAGAATACCTTCTATGATAGACGGCCAACTGGACGGGTTGTCACCAAGAACCTTAATAAGCGAGTTCTTAATCGTCCTATTTTGTCTTTCCACTAATCCGTTGGCCTGTGGATGCTACGCACTTGTGATACGTTGTTTCACGCCAGTCAGACGGTGAAGCTCATCTGAAACGCTGTTTACAAATTCCTTGCCTCGGTCGTTGATCTGAATCAATAAGCAACCATGGAGACAAATAATTTCGTCACTAAATTTGCAATTGTTGCTGCTCTTTTATCTTGGATCGGTTTTGCCTCAGACCACTTCGAAAAATAGTCTATACACACGACTAAGCTGCAAAAACCATTTACTCTAGGTAAATTGCATACATCTATTCCAACTTGCTTCATAACTGCTGTTTCAATGGGCACGTTTTGGAGCTCGGCTTTTGTTTTTAATAACAAATCTCCCTGCTTTTGACAAAAATAGCACTTTTTTACAAAATTCATAACATCTCCATGGATAGAATACCTAAAAAAACCGAGATGAAACGTTGTCGTAAGTAGTGTTTATTCCTCGATGGGAAGCCATAGTCTTTGATTCGTTAGACTCCCCCAGGCCTTCATGTACGTCTTTAATTTTTTAATAATCTCATTCTGCCTTCCAATGATAACAACTCGATTGTTGTAGAAAAACTGCCCATTTTTTATGCTGAGCTTCTTGCAGGCTGTTTTAAAGTTTGACTGATCACCTTTTTGGTTTTAAATTCGAATTTGCAACTGCAATATATCATCCTCAAAAGTCTAAACATCACGTTAAATTAAGATTTTTACTAGTTTTTACGAGTCCTAATTTAATGGCTCGCTCTTATTTTAATGTTAAATTAGGGCCCATAGAGTCCTAAATTCACGTGAAGTTAGGATATATGGGTCGTAATTTCACAGAGTCCTAATTTATCTCTACACCGGCACTATAAGTTTCCCTCATAGATTTTCATAAAAGTGATGTTTTTTTTAGCAACTTTATTATAGCTACATGCAAATTTTTGGTTTTACAACTCTGTAACGGTTAACAAATTAGAAAATAATACTAATTTTTTTTTTTTATTCATAATTTTTTTTTATTGATATTCTTAATGTATAATTTGGATTAAAAGTTTTATTTGTTTTTAATCACGATTTTAATGATTATTTCTGAACTCTAAGAAATAAAAAGGCTTATTTTATACTCAGTTTAGTTTATAAATTATTTTATAATACTATCAAGTTTAGATTATAAATAAATAGTTTATAAAACGCTGATAACAATGTAAATTCAGAAAAAAGTAATTTCTGTAACACTTTTTAGTACATTTGTTTTTGTTATTTTTCAAATACCTTATATAATCAAAATCTTGTAACAGTATACATGTACAAAATCGCAAGTTTACTCAAAATGTTTCCAGGTATGTTATTAACCATATATTTTCTCCTGATATTTAGATTCAATATACTCATGTTGAGAGTTAAAGGTTTTTTCGTGCATTCATATTATTGTATCTAACAACAATCAAGCACCTTCCATTTTAGAGTTTTTATAATTCGTACTATTTTTTCGTTTTCGAGGGACACCCTTGTCATTTATATTTCGTGCAGTTTTCCCCTTCCACTGGGTATCAACAATCACAGAAGAAATCTTTCTGTGATAGAATGTCATTTGTCAAAATTGTTGAATTTAAAACTATTTCAAAGTGTGAAAAAAATTTTATTTTAAAGTGCAATAAGTATTTCCAGTCTGACAGACATTTCATTTCATAGCGCAACAGGAATTTTAAAACTTCAAAAATTACTATAATGTGCGACTGCAGAAAGACCTTGATTTTTTAAGAAAAAAATCATAAATCCACTTGATTTATCTCATTACCAGATCTAAAAACTGTGCTAAACCTTGTTGTAATTTTTAGCATAGAAAGATAGCTGAAAATGAATGGTACCTTAATTTAAAAGAAATTGCATTTCTAACTTCAAAATCATCAGCAAAGAAATTGTAACAAAGAAATAGAAAATGGAATAGATAATTCAAAGCAGAAATTCACACATAGGTACAGATCAAATTTTCACATTATTTTTATTACAGCTACGAACAAGTACATTCTAATACCTTTCTTTGTAAGAAAATTTTAACCTAATCAGTAGTCTTGATAATTTACAAAAGAGCTATCGTAAAACACATAGCATGTCATGCCACCTCTCAAGCCTTGTCAGCCTTTTTTAAAAACATTAGTAATTATAGAAGCAAAAGACACGTTTTTTTTTCGAAACAAAAAAAAAAAAATTTAAATACTTATAAAGTGTAAATAATTCAACAATGAACAGGATGAAGTTCATCATACCTGAAGCATTTCAAGCATGTAAGAACAACAAACAGAATCAGGAACAATGAAGAAATTATGCTACCAAAAGAGCTGCATAATAGCAGGTGTAAAATCACAAGTTAAAAAAAAAAATTCAAGGAACTGTTGTCTAAAATTTAGGTTATTTTAAACTATGAGTGCCTATCAAGTCAAATGCATAAGAAGTTGCTTAAACGAAATCTGATTTTTCGTTTATTATATTCTATTATCATATTATCAATTTTTTTTTATATTATTACACTTTTTTTTACACAAAAGTTTCTACAATTTCAATTTAAGTATCATCCCTTGTTCAAATTACACTTAAATTAACATGATGCTTAGATAAGATAGTCCGATGACTAAGCAGTTAGAATATAGGCTAACTTCTACATAATTTAGCACCTCGCATACTTGACATTATTTGATGTTCCACAGTTTACTCTTTTTTTATCTGCTGATTTTTCGCTTTTGTTTTTTTTTATTCTTTTAAACTAGCCCTTTTCAAATATATTCTATGGTTTTTTTTTGCCGGTAAATATTCACTTATAGGTACCAACTCAATTTAAGTTACAAACTCAAAAGGGAAGCAAAAAAAAAAAAAAAAACAAGGTCAAAGTCGTCTTGAAACCCTTTCCCTTTCTTTTTGTTTCTAGAGCTGTCTTACTTATTCTTCTTTTAATCATAGATCTTATTACGCTTTATCAACTAGTATTGTTTGTGAAATTAAGTTACAAAATCAACAGTGAATTATTTTATCATATAAAAAATCACTGGCAGAATAGTATTTAATCTTAAATGAAAAATAGCTGATATCTCTGTCTGTAGAAACTTTAAAGTTCACATCACCTCCAACAATATACTATAGGGCTGATGTCTCACACAGAATTTTATTTTTTTCCATATAGCTAAAGAATATATAAGTCAACTAAATATTTAGACATGAAGAAGAGAGAAAATGAAAAATTAAAAGTGGATATTCTAAGACTTTATAATTAATGACTTTGAATTGAACAAAAATTTCATAGAAATCTTAGTAAATTTAAAATACAACTTGCTTGAAAGTTACAGCTAATAGGCCCGAAAAATTTACGAGATTTTGCTCTGAAAGATCAAAAAATCAGGATTATAAAACATATGAGATCACTGAAACTGTAATGAAAAACATTTTAGTTATGTTAGTTTTCGAAAAAAATAAGAATAAAAAAATTGACCTATTTTTAGTCACCTTAGAGCAAATAACAACCTACACGACAACCTTTTTATATTTTGCCACCAAAAATGCTCTACTGCACATTATAGCATACAGTATCAGAATAAAATTATTAAGAAAAACTAAGATCATGGAATTTGAAAAAATGAATGAAAAATGAAGGTTATACCCGTTTAAATAATGAAAAAAATGTAAACCGCTATTTTTTTTTCTCTCTCAAAATGTTTCAGCTTTATCTGATATGACAAAACTAATAAACTTGTTTTATATGACAGAAAACCTAGCCATTTTAACACTCAAATTTTCCTCCTATCTGTTTAAAATTTTTCTGAAGAAAAAAAAAAGGAATATTTCAAACAAGCTTATTAATTCTTTTGAATTTAACAGTTAATTTTATAAAAAGTTTCATAAAGCAGAAATCAATTCTACAAAATAATAAAACCTCTATAAATCATAAATTTTATTTGTCTTTTTTACAAGTTGTTTTAAACTAGGCTTTGTCTAGTTTCACTTTCAAAACCTCAACAATGCATTGCAAAATCGTATATATCTATTGTTATCGTATGCTATATCAAATAAGAGATTATCTCGTCTCTGCAAATCAAATAAAAACAGATAAGAGTTACGAAACTGCAACGTGCCAGGGTAATAAATTATTAATAACCACTCTTTGCATTCTTAAATTATGATCATGAATTGTATATTATTTTAAAGTTTTAAATTTAGCATATGCTACTTATCATCATATAGATAAGGTTACTGTTGTTCCAAATAGACACCTGCTAATCAAGTATGGATCTTGCAATGTTTCTCTCTTAAACGACAATTGTAACAGTGCCGATATTATTCTTTTTTTAGATTTAATTTACTATATATTCCGATACAAAAAAAAAAAAAAATGAATACTGGCGAAAAACATAAAACTCTAAATGAATTACTAAGAGAACTTAATGGGTGATTGTAAAAAGTGGTGTAGGTCACCCAGATATTTTGAAATTATTTGCCTATTATTTTGAAAAATAAAATTCGCTGCTATTTTCTCTGACCTTTGCATTTAGTACTTTTATTGTTAAATACGCGGATTTTTGCTTTTATCAGTTTTTATGTTAATTTATTCAGAAATTTCAAGAAATTTTCCCGGAAGTACACAAAAAGAAATTTGCATTTTTATTTCATTAACTGCAAGTCATTTCATTAAAAAAAGTAGTGTTTGTAGTTTAAAGGAAGGTTTTTTTGACGCTTACCTTAATCTACTCAATATCCTGATTCCAATGATATATAAATTGTCATGCTTAAAGCTTATAATTGTAAAGCTAGAAGATCAGAAATATTATAAGCACATTTTTAAAACTAACCAGATATATCTACATTCTGTGGGGTCATTGGCGCACATTTACGAATCAGTTGTTCAGAATTATAGAGAACGGTTATTAAAAATGATCAGTTGTTATCAATTTCCATGGTAGTACTTTCTTTATAATTATTTATCTATCTTGTATTAATGGTTATTCGCTAGGAAATGGATATTTGCAGACTTCCTCTGGAAACTTAAAAAAACACCGGTTGCGAAATATTAAACGAGAAAATCTACCTGCTGATGTTCGGATATGTCATCTTCATCTTATTGTTTTCAACGAGATTTGAATTTCTTCTAAAATGCCACCTTTCTTCTCGTGTAGGCTTACCAAAACGTTTTTTAAAGTGATGCATATGTCACCTAAGAGATAGAATCGTGAAAACTTAACGAAACTTATTGTACTGTGTAAATAAAAAAACAAAATCGAAGAATCGCTCCTTCAAATCAGACCTGTTGTTATATAGTAATGAAATATAAGAAAAGAATCTTTGAAACTTTGCTTTAAAAGATTACGAGATAACCTATTGCGTGTAAAAATGCCTTTTTAAAATACTTTTATGAAAAGAAAATTAAAAGATATTTACTGTATTTAGAACTGTGAAAATAATTGCAAACAAATACTTTCAAATTTGTCTTCGCCTATAGCATGTATTTCTTCGCAACTTAAACAGTCAATCTCTTTCACTTCAAAGTAAAAATTTTCACAACAATAACAATCCACATATCCCATAGGTAAATTCAAACTTGTAAACTCTTGCGTGCCTTCTTCATTTTCCTCGACTTCTTCGTGTTCCGAATAACACTCTGCTTCAAGCATGAACCTTTGCATAACATTTTGAAATATTTCGTTCAGTTCTTCAAAACTTTCTTTACTTTCTGAATTGTTACTACTTGAAGAGAAATCTGTAGCATATTCTGTTTCTGATATCATAAACATCATAATAACATAATGAACTCTAACTTGTGAAAAGAACCTCAAAAAAAAAAAAAAAAAAAAAATCACGAGCAAAACACAACAAGATATTTAATATACTAACTTAATTACGTTTTGTGCATTGCCGTAATAACCTTTGTGCGCCCGTGACGTCATGATTTTTTGATATTTTAAATTTGGGGTTTTGAGAAATGTTTTTAATATATTTTAATATTGTGTTGTATTTCAAAATAATATTCCTCAGAAATCATATTGCGAATGTCCTGTTGGCGCCAGTGGGCACTGTTGTCAGGTTCTCGCACTGCTTTGATTGGTGGACCATGGTTATGTAAAACAAAACAAATGGTCATGGTTATGTAAAACAAAGTCAAAGTAGTACTGCTAACCATATTTCCCCTGACCAAGTTAATCAAAATAAAATATGATGTAAATCGTAAAATCTTAAATAAAATTTATAACGTTAATGCTCGTAGCAAACTTACAAATCATAAAAATATAAAGCAAAACACTGATGCATCGCTAAAATTGAGGGAAAAAATAACTGGTAGTCGGCTTCCTGCCTTGTTAAGGGTTGCCGACACAAGGTTTTTGTTAATTTATTGATAATCCTTTATGTCTATTATGAACTTTTATGTATGTATGAGTTTAACTTCTAATTGGTTTGATTTAAGGTCAGACCAAATGGGTTAGGCCAAATGGCCTACACCAGGGTTTACAATAGCCCAAACCATACTGATTTTGTGTATGTCTTGCAGATATTAGTTTTTTTTTTTTAACTTTCGTTTTTTCTATCATATTTTTTGGGTTTTTTAAATAATTTCCCATAAAAATATCGTTTGTTTAGTGAGTTAAACTATGAAGTGAATTAAGCAGGACTATTTTAAGGCGTAGATAAATTGCAGACCGCAATCTCAAATATCGGGATAAATGCAGGTTTTTCGTTCCTAACAATTTTTTTTTTTTTTGATGATTTTTTTTTTCATTCATTTCGCTGCAATCCATGGACTCAACATCCCCTGAAAATTTCATTGAAAAATCTAAAGCGGCTATTGATGAAGCTTGGCCAGCACAATCAAAATGTCATACCGAGAAAAACATTTTTATTTTATAGCATAAGAACTAATTTAAGCAGTTAAAATTAACAAAATCAATTCATTAACATTAAAATCCTCCTGGTACATACATTACACACGCCTTTTCAGATATTTGGTGACTTCAATATGTTCACACGTAAAATGTGTCGCTACAACATCTTATCTGGGCTCATTCTAATTTCTGCTTCGCGTAGTCGTTTTGCATTTATTTCCTGACAAAATTTATTCATACGAACATCTGGTTCCGTTTTCAGTTATTACAAAATTCCTACAGAGGCATTTTTACCATCATTAAAGTTTGCAACTGCACCGTAAATGCCAAACGCATCCAAGACACCAAAACATTTCCGCTGTCAATAGATATTGCAGCAAACACACGCTTTAACGATGAAATGCCTCCACGTTGCCAAGTATCTTCGTAAAATCAACTAATTCAATCAAGAGACAGTATGTATCTTCACAATTCATTTGATGCATTAAGTATTGTTTTTCCTGCAATAGTTTTTGCGATGGTTGCCACCTTATTAGCCAATTTAAAAAATTTTTTTTCAGTCATTGGTGGTGGAAAATTCATCATTGTGTTAGACTTATTTATACCCGTGTATGCATGACCAATAAAACGCATTTTATATACTATTCTAATATTTACATCAAAACCTCTGCCACATGATGGTTTAGAATGTGTGAAACAGATTTATGTTTGAGCATTTTAAAAACAGCATTGTGAGTAATGGTTATACTTATTACACCGTACACCCAATGTTAACGTAGAATTTCCACATTTCAGATACCACAGCGAACTAAAAACAACAGCTAGAATAATTATTAAATAACATGAAATAGCATCAAATTTGTCTGAAGTGTAAATGTTTTCATATCTTCAATTTTACGAGCAGATACAGATATTGAAATAAAAATTTCGTTGTGATTGTCGTTGATTAAATAGCAATTTACAAAAGTATAAGATTGAGTAAATTCAGCAGTAACAGCTTTATTTAAATTGTTATTCAATATTTACAGTATTATCATCATTTTCATTTATAGCTACAGTAGATTTTTTCATGTTAAATCCTTTCATTCATCTAGATCCTTTTGTTTTTTTATTTGATTCTACATGTTTTAGCCATTTAAAGAAAGAACCAAAATTATTTAACAACTTCAAAAGCTTTTTTGCTGACAAATAAGCGTCCGAAACTGTAGAACCAATGTTTGTTCGATTGCTTTATACATCAAGAAGCCATAACAAGCAGGGTTTTATCGTTTATACTGCCGCGTGGGCTACGACAGAGCAATTTCTGGACCTTAAGTGCGTTGCTGTATGCGATGCTATAGATATGAATTTTTAAGCGGTATATTTAAAAGTGAAATTGGAAGAAATTATACTAAAAGTGGTATATGTTTTTCTTATTTTAGATATTATATAAAAACACAAAAATCAAAAGATTAATTTTTTTGAATAAATTTATATTATATATATATATA
>JAUZNK010095655.1:0-12216 GCA_035046665.1 Euphysa ruthae
ATCATATGTAATTGATGTCGTATCCATGGTCAACAAATGTTTAAAGAAATAGTTATAAGAATTAGAAAGAAAAGATACATGCAATAAAATGCAAAGAGGAAGACAAGCAAAACATAAAATCAGAAAAATATATAACCACTTCAACATTATAAATGAGCACCCCCTGATTGCATTATATTTGGATATGTTGTCAACATTTTTTACACACTATTATCACAAAATTTATAATTAAATATAAAATTTTCAGAAATAAATTCAAATTTTCACAAAATCTTTCTTTCTTTTCAATGATCCAACACATGCAAATTTTTTTAATTTGAAAACAGAAAAGTTTCTTTTCATAAGAAAAAATGTTCAGAGAATATAATAATCAATAAAAGTAAGATTTTAAAGTAATGCTAGTCATGTGCAAAAGACCAATTGCTTATAACTGAAAGTTCCTTAATATATGCTGAATACCACTGATTTCTCACAAGTCACCTTGACATAAAAAACAACTTTAAAAATCTTGATAAGTGATGATGACAGATACCGTATAACTTTGGATTGAAAGAAATGCAGTTTTCGAACTTTAACATGTGTTATATATACAAATATGTAATAATATACACACATAATAAAAAAAAAATCAAATGGATGGCCAAAATTCTAATTATCACCATGTTTATAATCCAAATATTCTTAATTCTTTAATGAAAAAAAAAAACACCAGGCTTTGTCTTTTAAACGCAAAAAACAGAATGAAAAAATGTTCTATATAGTAGAATTTATGACATTTTAAACTTTTTAACTTTACTGTACTATAATTCTGTAAAAAAAAATCCTCATTTTCACAGGGGTGCCAAAATATTCCAAATTTAAAACAAGAAAGTTGACTTCATCAGAGAAAACTTAGTACAAAATGTAAAATACCAATCTTGAAAATTTAAGTAATACTAGCTGGACCCCCAAAAAAATTACTGCATATTTGAAAAAGGTAAGGACTCTAGTTTATCCACTCAAGCTCCCCCGTACCCCATTATCCAACTCGTCACTTATAAAAAAATTAATCGAACACCCTGATTTGTGCAAAAACTGTCCCCATTTAAAAAATATTTTTTTTTACTGTGAAATATTTCAGGAGTGCGGACCTTGCGCATGGCATCCCTAATATTAATCTTAACATTTGATTTCACTTTATTAGATATGCTTTATCTTCTTTGACTTTCCTCTTCATTTTATTTTGAATTCAGTAAAGAAATTGTGGTTCTAAGCTAGTTACTAAGAAATTATTTGATTTTATGCATAAATTTTTTATTTTTGAAAGAGTTTTTCCTTGTGGTGGGTCTTTTTTTTCAAGGGTGAGTCCTGCGTTGCGGTTCTGTTGCCTAGAGGAAACTTTCATTTTAAGAAAAGTAAAGATTTCAGACATAGTATAGGTCGGATTTATTGTAGAATTTAAATACGTTTCTCTCATAATATTCGTGTTATTACAAGTCAGCTTAAAACTTTAAATTTTCATGTAGCTGAAGTTAAATCCCGTTAAATGACAGACTCAGTTAATAAAAAGCAATTTTATTTTTGTCAATTTAGTTCTCAGTATAAGTATCAGATTTTTTCGTTTTCTTTCAGCAAAAAACTTTATTCCACAAATCATGACATTAGTCATTACCAAATACTTAAAAAAAAATTGGCGTGGATTAGTACGACGCTGTTTGAATACAGATAAAGGTGAGGAAGCATTGAAAGAAATATATGATAACTCAGATCTCTCTGATGAAAATAAAGTTAACTAAGCTTTGACTTTAATAGCCGACCGCAAACATTTGCTTACCTGGAGGGAATTCAAAGATGAGCTGGAACGGATTGAATGTGCTGATTTAGCCAAAGAATTTGAAAGAGGTAAGTGTTGATCTATTGACAAAAATAAGAATTAAAATATTTAATTCACACCTGTTTCAAGTATATATTATTTAATTTTATGTCTTTAATTAAAAAGCATTGCTTTCACTAAGTAGCTAAGATGGTTAAGTAGCTAAGTAGCTAATGTTACTTAAGAGATTAAACTGACCATTCTAAAATAAGTGAAGCTGTGCTGTTTAAAGAAATGTTGAAGATATATCATATAACAACAAAATTGCACGAACAAATTCAATCAAAAATAAAACTAGGAAAACACTCAAATACTAAAACATTAAAAGAAGGATTAGTTTTAAAGCGAACATCTGTCTTCATACTACCCGGTGATACTAGTTATATATAGCTCTCTTTCTTTACTACTTTTTCGAATACTTAATACTCTTTATGCAATCAATGGGAAAATGACGTTATAATTCTTCCCTTGACTGGAACTTTCATTTTCCTTTCTTTGCTAGACAGGTTTTGATAAACTTTTCCATCCGTAATGATGACCTTGATCTGTATTTTAAAAATATAAATGTTCCACAGGAAACAAGGGGCCTAAAAACTCTTTTAATAAAGTAAACTTAAATTTTTACTATTAGAACTTCAGACATGATGAGCAGTTCTTGCAATCTTGTACAATGGCCATTTTACTTTTGATAAAGGATTAATTTTAAAATATCTTTCATACCGAAGAAGGATAAACTTTAAGTAACAGTTTAAAAAATTAACATATTAAACGAACGGTTTTAGAACGTGTTTTACAAGTTTTAAATTGAAAAATAGAACCTGTTCGGTTTATATAAACAAAAGAAATGGCTTCGTTGGAGTTTTGTTTCTCATTCTATCTAACCTTAATTTGTGAAAATATCAATATGCTTATAGAAAAAACAGAAATATTAACTTAAAAAATATTAATAGCCGATATGTTCGGAAAAAATGGAGATGAAATGTACAATATAAAATTATAGATACGTGGTGGGCGACATGGAAATGGGGCGGGCGTTATAAGACACAGCAGGTTTGCCACAGGAATTAAAAAGTTTAATTTCAGTCGTTTCAGTTGCATTGGTAACTTCGTTCGTTGTTTTTAATTTATTTTTTTTATTTTAAAAGTAAACTTTTACATCACTTAATTTTGCAGACGATCTTCTCTGTACACACGACGAAATATTTCATTTTAAAATTGCAAGTACTTTGGAATTACCATTTTTGCTGTCTTTATTTGTGCAAAGTTATGAAATTACCTATACTAAAAAAAAAAAAAAAAAAAAAACATGAAGATTTCGCAATTTGATCTACCCCAGCATATAATTCATGAAGATGAAAAACGATGAACTTTTTCAATGAAGGATAATGAAAGGAGTTTCAAAATATCATTTTAAAATTTTTTTTTGAAAACATTCCAATAAATATTTTCATATCACTATACAATTATAATAGTTCTACGTGAGGTGTGGTGAGAACCCAGTAAAACGTTTTAAAGGAAGTAAATTATATAAAAACTTGATTTCTAGGTTTTTGAAATTAGTGAACTTAAAATATATCTATCCCGCGTTTTTGCAATTGCCCTTCAATAAATTGAACTTAGAACCAAGATTTGATATAGTAATTTTAATATAAATAAACATATTGAACAAAGTTTTTAAGTAGCTGAGATTTCATAACTACAATGACAATGAAGCAAGGTAACTTACTTTTGTACAATTTCAGCTGCATAAAAAGACTGATCTGCTCTGATAAATCATTTATATACCTGTCGTATCCTAATGATTTATACTACCTATGAATCCTCTCCATGGAATGTAAGATAAAGCTCGTTTTCCTCCCTAGTGAAGCCTTCCTTATTTTTTTTCGCTTTAAAATGTGTTAATGAACTGTCAACACTTTTTTACCCTGCAGTATCATTGTATTTGATATGAAGTTAATCACAGCTTCCTTGAGTCACCTTAATTCGTGCAAACCCTCTCTTTATTTCATTGCGGTTTTAAATACCATGATTGGTTTGATCAGTGAGATTTTATTGTCTAATGGGATTGTGTAACATTACATTCGTGAAAGATGTTTTCCTGATATTTTATCTTGGAGAGGTAGTTTTCATTTCTTGCTTTGATGTCTTTTATTTGAATCGTTTATTTCGTTAATGTGTGTTTTACCTGCTTCATAATCAGTCGGATTATGACTAAGCTTTTGCAGGCTAAATTACATTAGTTATGTAAAGTATACACTTTCTGACTACTCTGGTCGATAAATAGCAAAATATAGTGTTTATAAGAAAAGGATTAAAAACTCGACATTGTGTTTACCCGAAAAATTTTGCTGGAAGCGACAAAAGACTTAAGGTTTAACATTGAAATGAGGTAATTTTCTTCGGATTTTTGGAAAAACCGAATATATTTAAAAACTAGGATTGAAATCGAGACTTTCTGGTTATATTTACTCAGAAGTTGGATTCGTTGATAAGCAAATTGAGGAGCTAAGAGCTATATATTATTATCAGTTTTTAATCTGAATTATATCAAACTCACACTTTGTCTCATAGAAAAAAGAATTATTGGAAACGAAATCAGTTTTAACATTAAAAAAAAACAAAGAGTTTAAACATCTAAACAAGGTCCTATTAGAAGTAGTGTTTAAAAGAACAAACAAAAAAGCATGAAACATGGTCTCTATTATTCGAAAACATCAAACAACTTTAGTAATAAGTCTAACAATCAGCCTATTAGTTTCTTATCAGCGTTCTCTAAATGTACGGAATGCTTTACCGCAGGACGATTCATGGACGCAAAACGGAAGTAGAATTTTTTTTTTAAACCAAAACGGAAATCGGTAAATGTCACCAAAATTTAAGTGTGACTCAACGCACAAAGGATGTGATTCGTGAATTTATGATAATAAATAATTTGTGAGTGACACAATTTATCAGCATAAATAGATTGAATTTCAAAAAATGAAAATTCGATAAACCAAACTTTTCCAGGAAAATTCCAGGACATATTTGATGTTTGTTGAAAATTCAAGTACTTTCCAGGACATTTCTTTGCAGGATTTTTAGGTATCGAAACATCTAATATTAATAATTAAAATATGATAATTGACAAGCGTTAATTACCAGAGGAAACTTAGAAAGTTCCCATCATATTTGATGATGAATTAGTACGTCATTGACCAGAATATGTTAATGAAGAAAACTCACCTTTTTCACTTTGAGTTAAACCAGCAAATCAAGTTTAAAATTTCAAGCATTTGTTACGTCTCTTTTAACCAATGCAACCTATACTATCCTGATATCTTTCATGTAGTTTATTAGAAATATGTTTATCCAATAAACAAAGCCTGTTGAGCAGCCTTGAACCTTGGAAATATTAAAAGAACTGTTTGGTTTTGTTTAGTAAAAAATAGAAAATGACCAAAGATAAAAACAAAAGTTTGTTCAAAACTTCGTTGTGGTTTCCAACCACGTCGAATGCTTGACAGTGTGAAGTCTCTTCGGCTCATAAGATGTAAACAAACTGTATAGATATTTTCTGGTACTAATTCAAATAACTGAACGTACTGCATCATTGCTGTAAACAATCATCTTAGAAAATAAAAATATATAATGTACATGCGTTAAAAAGTAAATTCGAATTTTTCTATTGTTTCTATTTTTAATGTCATTCTTTTTTCGTATTTTGATGAAATCTCCATTTCAAAAATAATGGTGGCAAGTATAAGCTACACTCAGCCACGCCACCGACATGAATAATTTGTATTAAAGTGATTTAATTTCTTGTTTCAGTGATAACGCCGGAGGAGTTCACTTGGAAGTTCAAACCACCACCTGCAGCTTTCATCGGGCGACTTGATTTGTTAAAGGAGTTTTATGAAATGATTAATGATTCACCAATAATTGCTGTCACAGGCATTCCTGGAACAGGTAAAACGGCTTTTACATCTAAAGTTACAGAGGAAATAAGAAAAAACTTCCAGTGTATCATTTGGATAGACTCGAAAGTGGAAATCCTAATTGCAGAACTACACAGCATTTGCAAACATTTGTGTTTGATTGAAAAAGACGAGGTTGTGTCAGTTGCAGACGCAATGCTAAAACTAAAAGCCTATTTCTGCGAAAAAAGAACGCTATTCGTGTTCGACAATTTGCAATTTGAAAGTCAAAATATCTTAGAATGTTTTTCCAAAAATCCTAAACATCGAACAATCATAAATTCTCAGTATTGCATCTGGCCTCAAGATGTAACTGAAATAAAGTTACCATCTCTCACCGAAGTAGAAGCAGTGAGTTATTTTAATAAATGTTTCCAAAAATCCATTTCCTTTGAAGAGGAATTAAAATTAAAGCTGGTTAAAAAATTGGGAAATTCTCCCTTAGCTTTAAAAATTTCCACTTCTTACATTGAAGACATGATGAAAGAAAATATAACAAATCCATTAAAAAAATATCTCGAAGAGTTCCATCCAAATGTTCTCAACGACTTGACAATTGCAAACAGTAATTTACTATCATCAATCACAAAAAACTTAGAAAAACTAGACGAAGATCCTTTGGAGTTGGCCAGATTTCTTTCATTTGTTGGAAAATCAGCCAGTATGGATTTTATAGAGGACGTTCATGAGTTTTTAATTCCTAGCAAAAACAAAAATCCGACTTTCAAAGTAATGAGAAATTTAAAAAGTTATTCTATAATAGAATTCGATGGCGAAGGTTACTCCATGCACGACTTGATCGTGATGGCTATCCATCAAAAACAACAAATAAATAACGATATAATCAATAAAATAACAGAATACATGAAGATCAAGCTAAATTCAAACGAGGGATATTTTTGGACGAAACACTTTTGCACATTCATTCAAACTGACTTTTTTAAATTCAGTGAGTTTAGTGGAGTGGAACCTGCGATTGCAAAAATAATGTGTCAGAATGGATTGGCGAATAAATGTCTCTCCTTGTTAGAAAAGCAACAAAACACTAGTAACGAGAATTATTTAATAGCCTTAGCCGATTGTTACCACTACCTCGGTAAATACAAAGAAGAGCTTTCAATACGTTATCGTAATTTTCTTCGTATTTGTGCTAGAAGAATGAAAGCAATTGGAAATAATGATCCTGAAACATTACGCAGTAGGCATGACATCGCACGCAGTTTACTACGTCAGGGTGAATATGCAGATGCACTCACGATATTTAAAGATGTTCTAGAAGGACAAAAACAAACAATTGGAAATAATCATCCTGATACATTAAGCACAAGAAATAACATCTCAGTCTGTTTAATGCTTCAGGGTGAATATGCAGAAGAACATGAAACATGAAATAAATGAAATATAAAGAAAGATTAAAAACATGAAATATAAAGAAAGATTAAAAACATGAAATATAAAGCAAGATTAAAAACATGAAATATAAAGAAAGATTAAAAACATGAAATATAAAGAAAGATTAAAAACATGAAATATAAAGAAAGATATTCATAAAGAAGAAAAAAAAAACATTTGGAATTAATCATCCAAAGACTGTATTTTAAATTGTAAATAGAACATTGTTTTACAAATCAGGTATTAGGGCCTTTTTTAGTACACCAAACATCGAGTATGAAGTAAGGCAATCTATTTATTTAATTTTGTATAAAACATCGCTAATATTACTTTTCAAAATAATTTCATAAATAATTCCCTGTGACTAGTTTCATAAAAATTTGAAATCGGACTGGATTTTGAAGTACAAAATCTTTTTGTACAAAAAATAATTTCGCCTTGAATACCTGAATGGCATCTATGGAAATGGCTGATCTTATAACAATGATGCATTAGTTCCATTGATTTGTCATTTGAAAAAAAATTTTCAGAAAAAATGTAAACTTTCGCGAAAACGTTTTCAGTGTTAGTCTGCTGGTAAGTGTGTTTTACTCGCTAAGATTTTTCTTTCTATTTTCATTTGTTCGACTTATTGTCTTTTAACAAATAAACTTGTTTTGTTAATGCCAAAAATTTAAAAATACCGTTAAATGGTTTTCAAACAACTTATTAAAATCGATTTGTCATTTCTAAATAATTTTCAGAAAAAATATAAAACAAACCTTCTTTAAAACCGTTCCTTGTGTCAGTGTGCTATCAAATGTATTTTTCGATTATTTTTTCTTTCTGTTTTCATTTGTTCGATTTAATGTCAATGAAGCTGTTTTTACTCATGTTTCAAAGTAAAAAAACAAGGGCGTTTAAAATATTCTTCCAAACTTTGTTTTTCACAAATAGTCTAAGACATATTTTTAATTTTCTATTTAGAATTATTTTGTTGTTAAAGAATTTAATTGAGCATTAAAAATAATTTTATACAAAAAGTAATATAGATAAACTTTCAAAATATTTTTTTCTTTCACCCCCAGAAATATGCATTGAATGGTGGTGTACTGGTAAATTCTGTTGAATCAATTTATCACGTGATATGTGCTGCTAACAAATTCTTTCCAAACACACTCCGAATTCATTGTGATGGAACTTCGCGTTCTAAAAGAAAAATATTTCTAAAAGTGAATCGTACAAGTTGAAAAATTTTTTAAAAGATTGCGTTGTAAAAGAACGTTGCTTGATTGTTTTTGCTGACCGCAGTTTCCTTTCTTTGACTGTTTTTTTTTTAAAACAAAATTTTTCTCTTTTATTCGTATCATCGTTATTGCGCTCTATTGATTCGTGCATATTCGACAAAAATTTTCAAGATTTAAAAATTCTCTTAATTTTTAGCTTGTTGTGAAGTTTATGGGTTTTGGAAATTTGTATATAACCACCACTCTTTATTATATTCTAGCCATATTAAAATGGGTTACTTCAAGATATTGTGATCGGTGAACAAATTATATATAAAAAGGAGTCAGTTTCTTTGCGGATTTGGATAAAAAAAGTGGTGGTAAAAATGGCGTCTTTTCATAGTTTTACAGTATAAAAACATCAAAATTTATCAAAATATTATTTCTGCATTCCGGAATTTTTCGCTGGTAAATTTCCTCTTTACATGTTTCACATAGTGAAACGTTAAGGTATTTTGAGGAGTGGTAGAATTTAAGATGCTGAGTTGTGAAAAAATGTTGTTTTTTTACCTCTTAAAAGTTTCAACTCGATTTTTTCAGCCATTTATTTCTTGTAAATTTCATTTTTCACGCAAAATGTAAATTTAGATGTCATGGCTTTCTCATCAGTTGAGAAAAAAGTCCGTTTAAAAACAATATTGAATATACGGACGGTTGTAAACATTTTACAAATTTTTTGATATGGTTGGCCTGGTCGAAAATCGGAACTCCCAATTTTAAAAGCTCATTTCTAAAAATATTTTTCAAAAAATTGCTTTGATTTATCAAGAAGATATCTTGATATCCGTTTATTGAATTCTGTATGAACTACAATAAATTTGCATCAGACGCTGCATTAGGTAGGATGTAACTGTTCTTGAATATTCCATTACAATTAATTTTTTGGAGGCTAATCAATGGATGTATATAACCTTCAATCAAGTTTAAAGACAAGAAAAATTTAAAAACATAAGCAATCTGCAAAACTGGAGTTCTTGTCTTCATTTTCCTCTTCCTGTTTAATGAAACGTTTTGCTTATCAACCTCAATTGTTTCCTTGGGCTTTATCCTCATCAGAGGTCTTTATTTTTAAGTATGGCACGTTGGTGGTCCTTTCTTAACGCTCAAGCTGTAAAGGAATCACCAGATGAAATTTCTGATTTATTAAATAAACTACTAAACGAAATTCCCCCACACTACAGTTATGTCATGTGATTACATACCACATTGCATGGCGTTATTGACATCTTTGATTTTTTTATGTTAAATAATACAGTAAAGCCAGAGATTGTCTCCAGATATAGTTTAATGGTGAAATCAAAGAGGTATTTTTCTATAAAACAAGTTTTGATTTGAGATGTTTGGGTTGAGAACTATAGATATACTATAAACTTTTTTGTGCAAATTTTAGCTAAAAATGATATTTCCAACATATCAATTAAGATTAAACTTAGAAAAATATGGATTCAAAATGGTGGTTATAATGATAATATTTCCAAGACTTTGTAAAAATTATCACCATAAGCTAAGATGGTTTTATTAACCAGAAAATTAAACATTAAAAAAAAAACTTGCCGTTTTTTCTTATTTATTTTTACCTTCGTTTTTTTAGTGCTGTGCGCACATCTTTTTCCATTCTACTCGAGTCTGATGAAGCCAAAGTGTGTTAGCTTTTTTCTAGTTTTTTCAGCAGTTCTTTGCCACGTAGCTAATACCTTGTGTTCCAAGCCGCTTTCGGTCAGTTGTAAGCTGCTGTTCTTTTTAAATACATGGTTGAATCGCGTGAATCTCACTCCATCGAATTATTTGCTTTTTTTTTGTCCCGATGCTCTTAGTCAACTCTTGCAGTTTAATAAGTTTTAACACGGTACATCCGTTAGAGTTTGACAAAATGTTTACTTATTACTGCGTAATTTTCGTTTTTTTTTCTGTTCTTCATCTTTTTTAAAAAATCATTTAAACTTTCTAACTCCTAAAATGTTCGAGAAATGAAGTCAGCAAATAATAATAAAAATAATTTTTTTCTTTAAAAATATCTGGAAAATTATTTCATATCTCAGCATGAAGTTTTCTGAAAGTTTGGTTCTGCCAGGGAAAAATTCAACAGATTTTGTCTGAAGAATAGTTTTCAGACTACAAATCTAAAAAACGATAAAACGTTTTTTAATAAAAACTTATATAGTTTTTTATGAACTTTTATATTATGCAAAAAAAAACTATGAAAAATTTATTAAAAAGTGTCTATGTATTAAATTTATATCTAACTATAAATTTTTCTTCTAGCTTGATGACTTTAAAAGATAGTTATTTTTTTCTTTCCTCTCATCTCAAGTTGTATATTGCTTAAAATTCCTACCCCTGTGTAACAAACGAAATAAACAGCTAGCTAATGATATATCTAGCATAAATGATGAACAAACGTCATTAAACATTAACGTTAGTAACATTTACAATGATCAACGCTTTCCTACCAAAATTATGGAGATATCATTTTTATTTTCAATTTTTTAATGATCAGCTAAATATAGTATTTATAGACTACCCATTGAATGCGGAAATATATTGAACACAGACTTCGCCACGTTTATCAGAATGTTACCGATAGTGCATTTTATACTTGCAACTTTCCTTACAAACAACCGTCAGCATCACCATTTGAAAACTATCGTGGAGTTCTGAACTTACTCGTTGTCGTCATATACTTTCTTTTCTTGTTCAAGAATGGAAAAATACCGATTTCAATAAAAACAAAACCTGCGTAAAATACAATCATTGTATCCTTGCACAAAACGTTTTCCCAAAAGCTGTCAAGACTGCTCAGAATAAAAAATTGTATAGTAAATATATAACAATAAACAATATCAAACAAGCCACACAATTATTGGTGTGGAATTCTGACCACTTAAAAAAAGCAACAACGATAGATTGTTTACCATAAACAAGAAACAAAATAAAGATGAAGTTACATCTGAATTTTCTAACCATTTCGAAACGTTGCTTGATACTCCTCGTGTTATCAACCACAACAATGCAGATTGAGGTGGTTTACCCTATCTAGCCAACATACTTGCAGTAAAAATTGCTTCTTTAAAGGGTATAAAACTAGCCCTATCACATTTGAAAAATAAAAAATCTCCTAACTTGCTATTCTATGTACTAGCTGCACATTTAAAACATTGAAACTGTCGTCAGCTACTAGCCTGGTAAACAGACTTTTATAATCATTTACTGAAATATGGACTCACCTGAATGTTTATCAAATTCAAAAATTGCGCCACTTGTAAAATCTCACAAAAAATCCAATGATCCGAATAATTACCGCAGTATCAGTATCAGTATTATACCAATATTTACAAAATTGCTTGAATGTTTTATTCTAATTATAGTTCCTGATATTTCAACAAGCCACGCATCACAATACGGGTTTAAGATATCCCGTATTATATCTTAATATCTTAAGTATGCAAAAATAATAATTATTTTCCATCCTGGTGGCTGTTTTTTACAAGAACAGGTGAATATCATTCAGACGACAATTTGATACTAGATTTAAATAAGCCAGATAATCTTTTTAGTCTGAAAAAACAATAGCTAGCTGAAAGGGCAAATAAATTCAGCAGAAATAAGAATAATAAAATAATGTCGAAATGCCCATGGTATGACTCTTGCTTGATTTTCCAACATAAGAATGTAAGAGAAATAGAAAAAACTCTAAACAGAAATTTCTCCAAACTTTGTGAGTGGTTTGTCGATAACAAACTAAGTGTGCACT
>JAUZNK010095666.1:0-12215 GCA_035046665.1 Euphysa ruthae
TATGTATATTTTCTTCAAAATAACCTACACTTTTTTGCGCACACCGGTAACAGAAAAGGTAACGCTTAAGGGGTTAAATATTCCTGCTTTTACAAATGGTAAACCCTAGTTATCCTGTTCTGATGTCGAAGCAAATAGGAAAATTTCATCATTGCGCATACACATTGAACAAGTAATTGGGTTATTGCGGAATAAATAAAAGTTTCTTCAAAGTATTCAAAGTATTTTATCTGTATACAAAGGGTTCTGATTTATCAACCATAAATAAACTTGTTAGTGTGTTCTTTATTAAATATGTGACTCATTTGCTCCTATATAATTTATATATATAATAAACAACTTTAGTTTTAAGGAAATGCCTTGTTTGTGAAAACTGTTTGCAGATAAAAATAAAGTGATGATCAGTTTTTCAAGAAATATACTAGGTTTAATCTGACTTTTTTATACAAACCTTTACAAATTTTTGAGCAATATATCTTGCATTACTAAATACAAACATGGTGTGCATCCTTACATGAATTATGCTTTAACATAAAACAATTAAAAAATTCTACACTGCAAAAAATATTTTATATAGAATCACAAAATTCTTTACAACTCTCTTTTTAGATTAATTTTTATTATTTTTTGACAGTTTGGATAATACCACTTTTTTTTTTTAGTGTTTATTAATTTTAAGCAAGCTAGGTGAAACCATTTCACATTTCATAGTGACATGCAATCATAGATTTAGTGGAGATCTTTCTCTGAAAGCTTATATATTTGAGAATCTTTTAAAAAAAATACCCTTTGTAAACTTTAACGATTTGTTCTTAGTTGACCCTCTTAACCCTTGCACTAATCTCTTGGCTTAACATTTGATATGAAATAAAACTGCACTAACATATGAACAGCCTTCTGCTAAATCTGCTATGGAGTTACAATGTGCACACATGATGTTGCCATTTTTTTTTCAACAATGACCCAAGGATGTAATAGTGTGTCACTTATTTGCTGGGAGTGCCTCTCATATAAAATCAGTATTTAACTCAGATTAGAAAAAAAAAAAATTAAAATAATAATATTCCGAAATAAATAAACTCAAGTGAAATTAACACACAAGAGTTAAATTATTATAATATAACTTTTATCTTTAGTTACTTCCAGTTAAGAGAAAATATATTAACTCCAACATCCTTCATATTAAGGTAGTAAAAAATTTTAATGCTTGAGTAGTTTTGGTATCAAAACATAATATATAACGTGTCTCCAGTTCAACAGCTAAAAAAATTGAAAAGCTAATAATGAAAAATAATACTGCTCAAATAAAACTAACTAGAGAATAAAATATTATCATTGAAAGAGATAGACACCTATATAAATATAAATTTAAATTTTAAGTGTATAAAATGCCTAAAATTTTAGTTAACAATGTTCATTTTGTTTTGTTTCTCTATAGGTTTTAACAAGCAGAATTTAACAGACCGTTCATTTACAGCTGTACCACCAGAAGCACGGTGAGTCGATTAAGTCTTTTTTTTTTTATGTTTTGAAGATATTTTAAATTTAATACTCAAAATATGAAGAATTTTACTGCCATAATTCTCCCTTAGTGTTCTTAATTCATTTTTATTTAATCCTTTGGTCATTGATCAACTTTAATGAACAATTTAATAGATTTAACTTCAGGCTTAAATTTGGAAGATTAGCATTCTTTAGTGCTTTATTTAGGCTTTTTTATGACTTAAGCAGTATTTTGCAGTTAAAGTAAATTTTTTCATATGTATTCATTTAACATGTTTCTCAATTTCCTAGTTCAAGGTGCTTTTATAATGATGATGCAAAGGGTGTGTGGAACTGGCCCTATGATTCAAACTTTTTAGTTTTTTTGAACACTGTTTTTTGTTGGATCCCCCTAGCATAATCAACAGTCCTATAGCGAGTGGCAGTTTTAATTTTTTTTACAATAGATTCTCATTTTAAGTACTAAGCTTGAATATGCCTAAATATGGTCACTTACGGCCTAAAAACAACATTTTTGAAAATTTTCCGAAATCTCTTTCTTTTTTAAAATTTCGCTTAAGTTAAAGGAGCAGTGAGGGCTTTTACCTCATATGCCCACCAAATTCTTGTCCCTTGAATCCCAGCTCCAAAACTTTTTGAAATTCAGTCAAAATGTTTAATATCTATTAATTATTCTTATTTTTTTTTAAACGTGTTAAGAGATCATCAAAGTCATCGTTATTCTTTTTTTGTTTGGGCCTAATAATAACTTTACGTGATTTTGTGTAAATGTTTAATTTTAATGATCAATTTTTGGGTGAGGAATGTCTAAATTCAGCATTTTTTAATTGCTGAAATTGAAGTAATTTTAGGAAATAATTTGAAATTTTTCTAGTATTTAATGTTAGAATTTAGAGCCATAGACTTTAATTCTTCATTGGTTACTTGTTAATATTTATTTTTGTGCAAAACTTTATTAAATTACTTTATCAAATGAAAAGCTATTAAATGTTCTTTATATTTGAAATTCATTGTGATGGCATAATAACTGAGAGACTGCCATGGATTTTCAGCATAAATATTCTGTTTTATTTTGGTGTATACCAGATATATTAGCAAGCAACCATATGCAAATGCTACATTTTTAATTTTAAAATTATGCGTAACTCAAGGCTGACAACATGCGTCAGTCAATGGTCAATGTCTAATAGGATTAGCGGTTTGTCTATTTAACCCCGATACCTTTCTGATAACTCAACATCCCAAAAAAGTCAGTTTTTTTCTCGTGAAAAAACCGTGAAACTCTATTTTCTCTAAATTGTTTAAAAAATTGTTTTGATGTATGATATTGTTTAATTACTTTATTATTAATTACATCAGAACACATTAATGTTCTACAGACCTATTTTATGTGTAAAAATCTATTTCAAATATTTTCATATTTTGTCGTTTTTGGTGAAAAATCAAAAAGTTTAATTCGCGAAACAGTTTGTAAAAAAAAAAACACTATGCAATTATAAACAAAGAATCCTCACAAGTTTTATGGTGTTTTGCATTCAAAAGTTTTTAATGGTGTGGTGTTGCTCAAAAGAGGGTACAACGCACAATCCGACTTCACAGCGTGTACACTCGAAACAAGATTCGGAAGGTTTATCATGTCTTCAACAAACGGCGCATCTTCGTGTTGCATGTGTTTTCTTCGTGGTTGCATGAATATGTGATGGGAAATGCTGTTCCACCATTCTGAATGGCTGCCATGTCTATAAATCATCAAATCTTCTCCATACTTCTCATAAATATCTGAGATCAGTTTCACACGGAATTGCAATGGAATCAAGGAACTACCCATCAGTATTGGGGAGTTGAAAACACATGTATTTACTCAGTGTGCCCAGAATTTATTGTACCATTTTTTGAAATGTTTTTGCTCCAAAGGGTAGGACTTCATCATTTGATCGGATCGGTTTACGCCCCCATCATATTATTGTAAATACCGATTACAAGGGGAATATGGGCTACTTTTTCAATTCGTGGCATTTCCTTTGTTTCATTTGGAATACAGGTTGTCAATATTCGCACATTTTTCCCTTAATTTGTTAATGCGAAATTTCAGATTTCTAAGTTTATCCTTATTGCTTTCTGGATTTCAAAAGAATCTCAAAAGAGGGTACAACGCACAATCCGACTTCACAGCGTGTACACTCGAAACAAGATTCGGAAGGTTTATCATGTCTTCAACAAACGGCGCATCTTCGTGTTGCATGTGTTTTCTTCGTGGTTGCATGAATATGTGATGGGAAATGCTGTTCCACCATTCTGAATGGCTGCCATGTCTATAAATCATCAAATCTTCTCCATACTTCTCATAAATATCTGAGATCAGTTTCACACGGAATTGCAATGGAATCAAGGAACTACCCATCAGTATTGGGGAGTTGAAAACACATGTATTTACTCAGTGTGCCCAGAATTTATTGTACCATTTTTTGAAATGTTTTTGCTCCAAAGGGTAGGACTTCATCATTTGATCGGATCGGTTTACGCCCCCATCATATTATTGTAAATACCGATTACAAGGGGAATATGGGCTACTTTTTCAATTCGTGGCATTTCCTTTGTTTCATTTGGAATACAGGTTGTCAATATTCGCACATTTTTCCCTTAATTTGTTAATGCGAAATTTCAGATTTCTAAGTTTATCCTTATTGCTTTCTGGATTTCCAAAAAAATTTTGAATTTTTAGAACAATTTTCATACAATGTATCTATCTTTCATTTCAGCTGTTTTTGGTTTATTTTGTTTTTCAGTTATCACTTGCAATAGTTTTTTTTTTTATTATTATTAAAATGGAAATCTAAGAATAATTTGAATTACACTTGAAAAAACCAAGCTGAGTTTTTATACAAATGAAATCTACCTTAACTAAGATATATTTTTTTCTTTTTGAAAAGGAATGATGAATATTTTTATCAAACCATATCCTGGCTAGTAACCAATAATTCAGTTAAATTTAGGTTTTTCTCAGAATAATTTTAATATGACAGAAGATTTGTTGCTCGCCCTTAGTTCTCTTTTAGGTCTATTAGGTTGCCTTTAGGTTTTTTTTTCATTGCCTATCCTTAGATTGAAAATTATTAGCTATTTGATGAAGATATGATTAAATTTTTTAACAAGGTGCAGAAGAAGTGGATTGCAAACTGTTGAAAGTTATAAAAATAGAGTAAAATCTAATATATTTAAAGTTATATTTAATGATGTTTTTAACTCCAACGGGAGAGTTTCTTTTAGCGGATTCTGTAACATTGAAATATTCAAAAATAATATTTTGACAAAATTTTTATCAGAATGGCAATACTTCCAGGAATGGATTGGCTATTTTATGAAAAGTTTTTGTTTTTGGTTCGCAATCATCTTCAAAGGTTTGAGAAGCGTATCATCTAGTTTGATCCCTGAATTATTTTTTTGAATTATATATTTTGCCATAATTTTTCATTTTAAAGTAATTTCAATATATTTCCAAACCCTTTTTTATATTTCATTATTAAATCATGGTGCATTTCATAAATTTTTTGTTTTTATATAATATTAATATAGGTCCTTTCTTTACCTGCATAGTGATGCTAGGAAATATTATTTAGTACCTTCACAAAATCTCATTGAGCTTCGATTATTTGATGAATTCTAGATGCACAATAATAATAAAAATCATAAAAAGTTTTAATGAGAAAAAGCCGGGGTATAAAAGTTACGCTCATTTATGAAAAAAAACACAAAATATATCAGGTCAAATTTTAATAGACCTAGTCAAAAGAATTATAGCCAATGTTAGATTATGTTAGATTAGATTTTGCCTAATTTGGGAAAACTTTATTTTTTTGGCAATTTGTAAAAATTGCCGCTAGATGTATTTGCGCTAAAAAATCTCTATCTGTCTATCTATCTATCTATCTATCTATCTATCTATCTATCTATCTATCTATCTATCTATCTATATATCTATCTATCTATCTATCTATCTATCTATACATATACATATATCATGATCAAAAAACACTTAATTCGATCTTTGTTTGCTTATTAATATTATCTTAATACTCTCTTTTAGGTATTTAAGTAACCAGGATATTTAAATTATCCCTCATTTTTTTAAAGACATTTTGAAATTGCGGCATCCCCAAAAGGTTTCTCCTACTTAAATAACCTGTAAGCTGAATTTTGGAGTGTATCTGATCGTTTCTTTGAAAATTTTTAAAGAAAAATTTGCTAAGGAAACATTGGTATCATATTGTATTTAAAACATCCTTTCAGTTCTACTTATTAACTATCAAGTTTTTTTTTCTCATTTCTGATTCTAGAAGATTTTTTGATAGATAAAAAGTCGGAATCTTTCCCTTCAAAGAAGATTTTTTCTATTTGTGTAACACGTTATTTTTTTTATTCTTCCAAGGATTTTTACATCACAACAACACCAAGAACTTCACGACTTCAAGCTTAAAGCCAATAAAGATAAAGAAATTCTGCTAAGGTAGTTTAGAAAACATCGCTTTTTATAATCACGGGTATGCTGGCTATATCTTTTAGCATTGGTATTTTTTCCTACTCAGATTAGTTCTGCCTTTAATAGAACCTACCTTAGTCTGAAAAATACATTTATAATATTAGTTAATACGTTAGAATTAGAATCAGTTCTTTGTAAGGGACTCATCAAGTCTCAAATTCATGATTTAGCTAATCAAAACAGTTGTTTAGAAACTTAAAATGCAATAGAAGAGTTCACACTCGGTGTATTTGTTGATGATCTTTCTAAATCTTTTGATCTAATTGATTACAAAAAAATCTTAGAAAATTTAAAAACTATGAAGTTCAAGTAATTTTCTTCAGGGGTTACACAGCTATCTTTTTAATCGCAAGCAATGTGTTTTTAGTGATACAGCTTTGAATGAATGTTTATCTGTTACTTGTGGTGGGTGGGGTGGGTACTCCCACAAGTAATCGATAAATAGGATCTATTTTAGGTCCGCTTTTACATCTGATTTATGTAAATTATTATTTGTTTAAAACATCGGCAATATTAAAAAAAGGTATGTTGCAGATGATACAAATCTTTTTCTCTCTAATGAAAATATTGAAATGCTTTTCTCAGACATGAATAGTGAATTAATAAAAATAACAAAACTGTTTAAAGCAAATAAATTATTGTTGTACATTGGTAAAACTAAATGGTTTTATTTCATTTTGTTCCAGAAATATTACCAACTTTGACTATGGACAACATTAAGACTTATAGCGAGTCCTTAACAAAATTTCTTGGAGTTTTAATTGATGAATCTTAGTTGGAAAAATCAGATAGATTTTGTTAAAAACGAAGTATCTAAAAGTATTGGCATTTTTATCAGACAAGAGAAATTCTTAATGAAAAAAATCTCACCCAAGTGTATTTTGCTTTCATACATATTTACATAAATTATCCCTGTATTTCATGGGCAAGCACCCATAAATTGTAACCTCTCCTGCAGAAACAAAAACAGGGAATGCGTTATAAACTTTAAAGATCGTCACTCATGTGTGTCTGCTTATTACTGTTTATTCTTTTAGTTCTTATATTTTGTAAATTTAGTAGTGAAAACCTGTACATGTGCTATGCTGAACTGAAATGTATATATAAAAAAAAAAAGAAAAAAAAGTTAATTAAATCAATTAAAAAAACTATAAAGTAAGACTATTCTTAAACACTTTTATTTCTGTTTTTATCTGGAGACTAAATTAGAATTTGAATATTGATTGAGATTAAATTAAAGGGAAAGAATCTAAGATCGGACTTCGTAGAAATAATATTTGTGTCAAAAAAGATTAAACTAAAATAACCGAATGTTGAACATAAAAATGCAAAAATTATTGGTTAGCCTAAATAATATTAATATTTTTGCTATTTAAAGGCTTGGTTGTTTTTACTTTATTGATATATTTTTAGGAATTTTAGACATTTAGAGGATTCTGCTGATATTTGCGATCCGTTATTTGACTCAGGTGTACGAGAAAATCCTTTATCTGACCAATATCCTGAATCAAGAGACCAGTGCACTGACTTATTAAAGATAAGGGGTATATTTTAACATAAATTTTTTAGATTTGGAAATCATATTTATTGGAGTGATATATCGTGACGTATCCAGAGTTTTTAGGCATAATGTTTACCTGTTTACATAACTTATTGAAGATAATCAAAACATTTACTGTAAAGTTAATTGCGTAATTTTCATATTCTTCTGCACTGTGTAAACGCTTCCGAGAAAAGAGCTTATACTTTTTTTTTGTTATAAGCGATGAAAGAAAAACAATAGAACAAAATTAAAGTTTAAAAAAACCTGTGGATGAGAGCAAAAATGATTATATACTTACAGTCCAGGTGTAACATTTTAAGACTTAGAAGTTTAAGTTGATATCTAAAAATCTTTTTAAATAAGATTATTATAAGATAATAGTTTAATTCAGTGAGTCTGTAAAGTTGTAAAAATACACAAAGCTTAAAACTGATATTTAGAAAATGAGTAATAACATTACAATAGTTTTTTTCATAGTCAACAAATATAGCAATATCATATACCAATGAAATGCTCATAAAATTAACTACATGAAGATATATTAGTTAAATCAGTTCAATCCTGTGCACTAAATTGTTGTTCAAGCTTTATGATTTGATTTTAGTTATGAATTGTTTTCATTCTAGCACGTACAATACCAATAAAATCATTTGATGATGGAAATAACTTAGCACATTCACTACCCTCTAGAGCAAGACCATTTTCAAAATCTTCTAATAATACAAGCAGATCTTATAAAAAGAACCCTCACTCTCCTGTCCATAGATCATACTCAAACAATGATGAAACCCTATTTGATTTAGAAGGATTTCATGATAACAAACACTACGAACCATTTTTTGAATCTGATGACGATAGCTGTAGTGGTATGTATCAAACATTTTATCTTAATGTGATATTCAATAGAAATAAATTTCTCTCATGATGTTCTAATGAAATAATTTAAAACTATTAGGTGTCCTTAAAGATTCAAATTCATGACAAATTTTTGATGAGAAATTTACAAATCGCTGATAGAAAAAACTAAATGTTAAAAAATAACTTTAAAAAAAATTTTTTTTTTTTAAACAATCGTTTTGGAAAAGTTCTATTTCAGTCTTAATGTATAATTTTGTTGTAAGTATTGAAAAAAACTGTCCTAATTCTTGAAATTAAGGTTATGTAAAGAAACAACGCTTTAATAGATTTAAGGTTTGTTTTATGATACATTATGTTAAGCTGTCTATTGAAATATAAT
This sequence comes from Euphysa ruthae, assembly GCA_035046665.1. Taxonomy (NCBI): domain Eukaryota; kingdom Metazoa; phylum Cnidaria; class Hydrozoa; order Anthoathecata; family Corymorphidae; genus Euphysa; species Euphysa ruthae. The sequence continues at coordinate 8,821 of JAUZNK010095666.1, forward strand.
AAAAATCCTGTTATTTTTTTTTTCTGATTTTCAGGTGAAACTGGGAGTTTAGAAAGTAGCGGTGGTTATAATACACAAATGAGCCGTGGGCAGCATGCTGGTGATCGAGTTTATGCAACTTCCGTTCCAGTTGCTATTCAGTTGTTTGATAACAATAGACATTCGTATGAACCTGAGGATGATGACTTAGATGTAAATTGATATGTTATGATTATTTCTAGTCCCTAATGGTTGATAGTTTGATAGTTTTTTTCCTCAAAAAAAATATTTGCAAAATGATTTTTCTGTTAGAATGTGGTAGACATTTTTTTAACTGTAAATTATGCTCTAATTATTTGAGTATTAATGCATTTGTTTAATGTTTGCCATTGGTTTTTTCTTATGTTACCGAAGAAGATATCTTGAGTTATCAATGTTAATAATGCAATATTTCTAGTAAAGATTTGCTAAACTTGTCTATATTTTTTGAATATGTATTCTGAACATTATATTCATTTTTGTTTGCTAAGTTTTTATGTTAATATTTGTATAAAAGTGGTACCTGCCTTAAATCACAATGGAGTCTTTTTCTGAATAAATGTATTTGCATTATCATTTTTAAATAGTTTCTTTTTTTGTTTGAATGAATTTTTAAATAAAAAGATTTATGTCATGATTTATCACTATGTTATTTTTGAATTTGAAGGAACCTTCACCATCACCCAACCACATCGCCGATTCCATTAAAGCTCTTGCGCAGAGTATGCAAGATTCGACTGCTATGTTTGGGGAATTACCAAGACCAAGACTAAATACAATGCCTTATTCACTGAGGTAAACACTGTATCATAGATGGCCAGTTTTTCTAATTAATAGGATCGTGGGTAGTCATAGATACTAATCATAGCATGATAGTTCATAGCATAGTATATACTTTATTCAAAAAGCTACATTATTATAGATTTATATTATTGTCGTTATTGCATTTAGAATTAAGTTAATGATTAATTCTTCCATTTAAATTTTTGGTTAACAAATAATATTTATTTGTTGTCATCTTACCCTTTTTGTTTAAATAAAAAGACTATAGAATTGAAATTTCTTGTGAGAGGACATTGTTATTTTCTTTGTTCATTCTTCTAACAATATTTTAATACTGACTTGTGTGGTTTGTGTATTTGGTCTACTTAGTAGTACAGAATAAATAATAGTCTCATAGTAATATCTGATTAGTTATGATGATTTTAAAAATGAGATAAATGAAATAAATCATTGATTTAAAAAATGGTTTAATTTGCAAAGTAATCACCTGCAAAAATTCGCATGAAAATCAAATTAAATTTACTCTATCTGCTAAATGTCCAGGTGTAGTTTCTCTCAAACTGACATTGCTTTGCAGTCTGTTAGTGAAAAATATTTACAAAATGCTCATCTTTACACCATGACTTCTACAAGGCCGTTTGCAAAGAAGAAAGTTCACATTTGGGTAAAATTTTATAGCCCTATCAACTAACTTGTATACTTCAAAAAGCACCAAATAAAATTTGACTTGAATGGTTTGGCCGACTACTTAACATCTCTTTTTTTTTTATGTTTTATCAAACTTAAAATAAGTTTGTCTCTCTTTTTCAAATTACAGTGACTTAAGAGTTTTGGTTTTTAGTTTTTGGTTTTTGTGAAAATTGAGTTATTTTTTTAATAGCTTCAATTGTTTTGTGAAATTTATCTCAATGTAATTGTTTAGGTAGTATTCAAATTTTTCTTATCTGTTCAAATACACTCTGGATTCTCTGAATTTTACTGGTAGAATTTTCAGTGCAGTGACACCATAGTGTAATGATATCTTTATGACCCATAATAAATTGTAAATCAACATCCATATTTTATTTTTATATGTTTACAGCTAACATAGTTAAAAATAGCATTATTAATTCTTTATAAGTTTAATAATTCTTATTAAAGGATATACTTAACATATTTCTGGCTCTTTCCATATTAGTCTATCAGATTGTCAAAGCTCGATTTCAGAAATTACAATTTTTGTTCCTTAAATAACCAAAAGTAGAATATGTTTTGTGATAATTTTTAGACATGTAAATTAGTTCTATTTCGTTACATTAGGCGAATTTCATAAATAGTGCTAAAACTTTTTTGGAAAAATGTCCCTCATTCAGATTAATGACGCAGGGTGTGAAACATAAATGTAAAATTGATTTAAGTGATGTTTTGGATGTATCAAAATGAAAAAAGGAAAAAAGTAAAGAACGGCCAAGTGAATGGAAATAAAAATTAAAAGTCTTTACAAATTTATTAAATTAAAAGAAAAAAGATGCTTGGCATATTTTGTAACAGAAGCTGTATAAAAATTATGCTTTCAAAATTCTTAAAACTAGATTTTTTATCTCATATAAACTTCATTTATAAACTTCTATTATTTTGAATACTTTTTAACTGTATATTATTGTAAGAGTTTTGAAATTCATTTTGGATTTTATATTTTTATAGTACTTTTACTTAATATGGCCAATGGCGGTTACTTGATGTAACTGTTGTTGCAACACTGAAAGGAATTGGAATTTATAGGAACAAAGTTGCTATTCTCAATTTTAAATCTATTTTTTTTTTCTTTTTTTTTTTTCAGTTTGCATGATAAATTAATGTTTTTGTGCATGAATTAGAAAAAAAAAAAATTAAATTCTAGGATGAAGAATGAATGAATGAAGAATTTTGCTTTTTTTGGTTTCATGCAAAGGACTTTCCTTTTTTGATTTACTAGAACTTGTTCTTGTATATTCAATTCCTTAACTTTACTTTAAAATATTTAACTTCATTTTTTTTTTTTTTGGCATGTTCTAGAATATTTTATACCACATTGAGTTAGTAATATTTCATTGATCTAAAACGTAAAGATATTAAATTAGTATTTTATTTATATATCTAGGCATTTGTCATAGTTATCTACTTTGATATTATTTTCTGTTTATTTGATTTTTACCATGGTACCATAGTAAATTTTCGTTAATTGGTTTGGTTGGGTTTTTTTTTGAATATAATATTTTGAAAATTCTTATATAATTAATTAGATAAAAAACTGAATAATAAAACTGAATGCTAGCCTAAAAATCCTATTTATTTTTTGCCAGTCCCCTGTCAATAGAGAGCTTTTTACATTTTTTGATGATTTGATCAGAAAGCTAACAACTGTAACAAAGAGAAAATTGAATTTCCAAGTTGCAATTCTAAACATTTACAATCACATTTTACCAATATAGGTTGAGCTCAATTTAAGTTCTGATAGTATGTGAACATCTGAAAATGTTTCATTGTAAAGGTATCAGTTTTGACTCTCCTGAATTTTAAGATATATCTTTAGGTTTGTGTTTATTGCTTTTTTAAGTTATATATATATATATAAG
>JAUZNK010095677.1:0-28601 GCA_035046665.1 Euphysa ruthae
CAGAGTCATTTTCTACTGTAGAAGTATTCACAAGAGAGTCTGAATGTATGTTTTGATTTCCTCGAAATCTCCGCTTTGAAGCTAAGGTGAGAAGAGTTAGTTACTCTTCTCACCTTAATTTCGCGGATAATTTTTTTTGTTTGTATTTGAGGTGGTTTGTTTTCTAGTTCATTCACTATGTCAGCATAAATTTTTGTATTGAGTGATTTGCTATCAATGATTTCGGATTTTATAATGGAAATATTTTTATCTAATTGGTGGAGCTTCTCGAATATTTCAGTAAATTATTGATTTTTTACTTGAAGAAACTTTAGCTTAGTTTAACGCAAATCCACCAAATTATTGAATGTTTACGGACAGCATTAAAATTGTCAATATCTGTATTTTGACATTGAATGTGGAGCCACGTATTGCATAATTCGGATTCGATAGCATTTTTATTGTCACTTAATTCCTTTCCGCAACAGGTGTCTCCACAACCTGAGCATACAAATGTGGTCATTGTGTGAATGATCTTAAAGGAATAGTGATCGGAGGAATTATAATTGAAGATTCAAACAAAATATTTAGTTTTAAAATACATCCAGTTAAAGTAATAATCAGCAGCAGCTCGTTTAAAAGGAATCAGATAAGAGGACCGATTATTATTCTTTCAGATATTTATTCAAACTAGCTAGTACTGTTGATATGAGGGTTAATCAGGGTATTGCTGCACATGCATTTAAATTCTGCAATAGACCCAACTTAAACTACATGTCTGAAATTTTTAAAATTTATGAAAATAGAAAAATCTCTCTAAGCGTCAGCCATCTAAAGTTAGATACACTCTTGAGAAGATCCACCATGAGAGAAAAACCGTCTGTCATCAAAAGACCCCTTTAAATGGAACAGGCTTTCTAATGAAATAAAATCAATACAAAATATAAATTTAATAAGATGAAGGAAGCATTTTTTACCTCTCTGGATATAGTTCGCAGACCTAATAAATATAGACTATAATTCTGTAAAAAAAAAATTTTTTTTTCTTTTTTTTTATGCCTTGGCTGAATCAATCTCTATTTTTTTGGGTGTGATTAATAACGTGACCACAATGGAAATAATGTTGTGACAGACAATTTTTGTGCCTATCCTTGCCACCATTTGTTTTCATCTTAATGTTTATTGCTGTTGTTATTTTGTTGTTTTCTGTTGTCTTTTCATAGCTTATTTGTATTTTTTTGTGGCAGAATAATTACTTACTTACTTATTCGTCCAACTAATTAACCAACTGAATAACTTACTAATCAATTATCATTTGAGGTCATACACTGCCGCCAAAAAATACAACACTGATAGAAAATTAGATTCTCAAAATATATATTGAAGATATAAATCTAACCGGCTTACGGTAGGTAAAGGGTCGCATGGATGCTACTACGCAAATAGGTAAAAAAATGATTGATTGTTATGTTGGTTATTGTAATAATGACAAAGGTTACCTAGATTTGCTACTTCAACGTAGTAATGTTAAAACCCTGAAATGGCACCGAGTGACAGCTGATCCTGTAAGGCGTGAAGAATGCACAAGTGGGCTTACGTTTGTTCAAACCATTTTGAAGGTGGACCTATTTCGCAAAACCCTAACCTGACCCTTATTTAACCGTCTCTGACCATCAAAAATAGAGTCCAAAAAAAAAGAAGACATATATAAAGAGAATTCTTTATATTGCCTGGAAAAGTTTCAAAAAAAGATGTGGAAGAGGTGAAGACAGATAACAACAACTCTTTCCATACATTAACAAGATCTTTTACTTTCGCTCATCTGACACGTGATTATGATGTTAGACTTTACAGAGGTTTTATAAATAACAAAATATTGTATACTTTATTCAGTCACTTAAATTTTAGAGCATCTACTTTGAGTAAATAAAGAATCTCATGTATTGGGATAGAAATACTTGGGATGGAAATAAGTGTGATGGAAATAAGAGAATATTGAGCCCAAGTTTATATAGTCAAAAACTTAATAAACTAATGTCATCACCTGAAATTGATGAGTCTCTTTTAAATTACGCTGCATCAAAACCTGGACCTTCTAGAAAATTATCAATTGAACCAGAGTTCCTTATGACTGTCATAAAACTGAGATTGAGATTTTTACAAAATTATTTAGCACATAGATTTTTTTATTTATTTTTTATTAAACAAATATTTTAACAGGATAAACATTTCAGCAAGAACTGTTAACATGTGTCCTGGTATTAAACGTTAGTAAAAATTAAAAATTAAAAGTATAAATAATATTTATTTAGGATATTAAAATGTTTTTAAGTCATTTTTAAATTGTTCTAAGCTTTCTCTTATTGTTTTGGGTAGGTCATTATAAAGCTTTGATCCAATAAAATAAAACAACTTTTCCCCAAACTTTAGTTTAACTTGAATTTCCATCGAAAAGTTGTTATTTTCTGTTCTTTGATTTGTTCTTAATGTAAAATAATTGTTAAAATTGCTGCATGATTTGTTTCCCAAACAATTACGAACTATTTATGCACGTATGGATGGAAATTATGTTTTCGATTGTCGACAAGTTAAATTTTTCGTCATTAATGATTTATATTAATTGCACGCGAGTAACGATTTTAGATGATTCCGTTGAGTTGTTGAAGAATATAAATTTACAGTACAGTTAAAAGTATTTATCGAGACAATAATTTTTTGGTATATCTCTTTTGCTGAATTTGGGTCGATATTTTTTCATAAGCTGTGGAGCAGTCTCAAACGCGACGACGCTTTTTTATGTTGTTGAAATGGTCGTTCATTATAAGAGTTAGTTCGGTAGTGGTACCCAAGTACTTGTAGCTTTTATTTTAATGTTATTGAAAAATGATGTAAGCTTTTGGAAATTTCTTAAGTTTTTGTGATGTGCCGAATATACTCTCGCTTTTGTTCTTTTTTTGTGTTTGTTACTAACTGATTATCCAGAAAGTTTTTGGCAATATAACTATAATCGTTGTTTAATGATTCTTCAACGACATCAAACCTTTTAGGTGAGAAATAAATAACAGTCTGAGAATTTTTTTACTTCTGGGATTAATGCTGTGGAAAGGTCTCACAGGTTTTCATTACATGCTTCAAAATATTGTTGAAAAAGTTCGGTGTGCTAGTTATCTGGCCATCAAAAGAGTATGTAAGTGAAAAAACATTACCAAGGTGTTTTAAAAGATATGCCCAAAAACACGCACAATCATAGAGTGCATTAAGACATTCACTAAAATACCAAATTCGTTAGAAGCCCATAGTTTACTATGGAGTGGTTTTAAACACCACAATTAAATATCTAGTTTGTATCACTCCAAATGGAGCTATTACTTGGATTTCTCCAGCACTTCCATAAATATATAAAAGGTTTTGTTTTTGATGTGGCTCATAAGTGCTTATTTTATCAACTAAGCCAGAATCCCAATAAGAATAAGCTTTTTGATACTTATAATGCCAAAATTTAGGGTGAAAGTTGATAAAGAACTTTCTGATGAAGTATTAGTGAAAGTGTCTTTGCAACATGTTAATGAGCACTAGGCCGTGAATTAATTCTTGTGGGGATGACTCTTGTTTGATTTTCTAATATAAGGATGTAAAAGGAACAGAAAATATACTAAGCAGAAATTTTTCCATAATTAGATATATTAAAAATTAAGTTATATGAAGGTTTATACCGGAGCAGCTACAGAAGAAGAAAATTTAGAAGATAAATTTACCTCTTAGATTGAAGTAGAAGATGCCAATAAAACCCTGCTTGCAATTTAATTACGATATAAATAGAATTAGAGAGAGAAGTTTACCCATAACTTCTAATTTGATAAAATAAGAATATGAAATTTATTCATCCTTTACAAGAAGATAAATTGTTTTCATAGGTTTTTATAGTGTATTTAATAGTTTTTAGATTTTTTTTTTGAATAATGATCGGTTCTTTTAAAAAGGAGTAAGCCATAGATCTGTTATTTTCATTTGTTTATTTTATTTAGTGTTAAATAACTTGAAAAATGGTTGTTGAAGTAGATACTTCCTATGCACGAAGCATTGAGCTGCCTCATAATGCTGAAGTATTTAGAAACTTAAGTAGTGTGAAAAGTTTTGCCATTGACATAGGTAACTTTTTTAAAGATGTTTTTCCAATTTTAGTTTGATAATATCTACTATTATTTAAAAAATTCTTTTATACTTTCAATTGCAGCAGACAAAAGAAAAAGATTTTTTCGAATTTTATTTCGTCAGTATAAAAAAGAATAAAATTCATGTTTTGTTATATGTAATAAAATTTTTTGAATTATGCTTGAGGCAGAAACATTTTTTGTGTGCTTTGAGTAACCTGCATAAAAACCAGACTTGCAACATATTTTTAAGGCTTTTAATCATTTATTAATCACCTACGGTTTAATATTTGTTTGTTTGTTTATATTATCAGGCAAAAATTTGGTATGGCTTTATTTGGTGCAAACTAATTTGGAATTTAAAATATAAATTTTTAAATACCAAATTTAAAAAAATGCAATAAGCCAGAATCAGATTCCTTTCTGTGTTTACTTGTTTTGCATTAGATTCTTTTTGAAATATTTTCTTTATGATGAATTCAATCACTTTTTTAAACTAGGGATTAATCTCATTTTAGGTGGTTCTTTAGCTAAAATAGCATATCTGTCTGAAGTTGAAAATAAAAGATCACGTCTATATAGTAAAAGTGATTGTACCATAAACGAAAATGAATGTGATGATAAGGTATTAATATTAGAATTGGTTTCAAAGGTTTTTCAGTATATATTTATATATATGTATATATGTATATGTACATGTACATGTACATGTATATGTATATATATATAGCAAATGAAATTTAAAATGAACCCACGCCTCAGGTTAGCTAGGCGTGCGATTTATTGTAGAAAATGCCAACACCACCCCCCACACACTGTAAAGAGGAGTGTGAACCACCACGCTCCTGCCTAAATACTCATCATCAAGCCTGTTGCAAAATAATTTCCTTGATATAAGTTTTTAGCAGAAATCTTACACTGCTTGAAAATTTCCTTTTGAGTGAATTCATAAATTTGATAGTATAACCTTTTCTCCAAAAGTAATTCTTGGAAATAATCTCCTTGGGCTTATGAAGTTTTATTGCGATCATATTCCAAAAAAATTCATTGAAATTCAAGAAATTTTTTTTTTGATTCCTTTGATGTCAAAAAAACTTTCTGATTTAAACTCAAGCGTCAAAACTATTTTCTAACTTAATACACACAATATTCTTTCAGCCAATAAGAGAGAATAAAGTTGAAATTTTACAAATTTGTGTATGGTTTCTTAATGTACTTCTGTTATATATATTTTTAAAACTAAATTGCAGTTTGATAAAAAAAAAATAGTCCATCAAATACCATATTTATCTACCAAGAGTCAAACAGAAATTTTTTTGAAAGAAAATTATATAGAGAGCTCCTTACTTCAAGCTTACGTGTTAACTTGAGCAATTATTATTTTATAACGTCAGCCCATATCAATTTTATATTTAGGAAGTTTTGATATTCCAACAAGATCGTCACCATGATGTGAGAAAGTTTGTTGTTGTATTTATTGAAGATTCATGGTAGGTAGACAACTTCAAATTGATACTTTAAGAATATAACTTAACCAGAACTTCTAATATTTATTAGCCTCTTAATCGTCAAGTTTTTAAAAAATTTAACAGCTAATACGAGTTGCTGCACTATTTAAGTGAAATTAAATATAAGCCGCTAAACTAACTTGTAGGCATGTTTGTCTCTATTTAAGGAGTTTTTGAGATAAAGAAGAATCTTTTTATTTCAACCAAAAAGATTACGCAGTTCTTGAGTTATAATTGTTTGAAGTTTTAAGCTATGGTGTGAAACATGCCTGTTGATGATATCACAGTTATGTATGGCACATTTAGGACTTCGCATTTTCCTCTATATCTTCAAAACCATTTAAAATTTTTGAAATTTTTGGTAGGGTGGTTGATGTTTATATTTTTATTGATTTTCTACAATGTTTGTAATTTTAAAGTTGACAGGTGGTTAGTTAAAAGCGTTATAAGATAGATTTGCATGTGAATTTTCTTTAAAAATCGAAAAGCTGAAATAGATATTCAACGTTGTCCAAAAACCTAAAAGGGCCTGGAACTAGTTACCTGTCAAAATATAATATAATATTATGTGCATTATTATTAAAGACATAGACATAAACAACCTCTTTTAAGTAAGCTCTGCTTTGATTCACTTTGCATCACAGTAATATAGATAAAATGATAATATTTCTGCTCAGAATTTAATTATGAGTAGATTTTTTTGAATTGTGTTGTGCATGAACCTTCAACTGAAAGTCTGTTTTTACTAGAGTAGAAATTTGCATGTCTACATTTACAGTTAGCTAATGCTCTTATTAGTTTTTGATTAACATTTTTATGCAAAAACTAATTTAAAGATATTTATATTGTCATCAATACTGTTATCTTAGATCAATGGTACTAGATTGTTTCACAAAAATGCCTCAGTAAACTTTCATTACTTTTTAATACATCATATCAGATCTACATTTCAATCAAGGAGAATTACATACAAATTTTGCAGGAACCGTTTTATTAATTTTAATTATTTTGAACGTTTGAAATCATTGACAGATTATTCAGGTATTAAATACAGAAATGGCAGATTTCAACGCCTGCAAAACCAAAATCAGGCTTCAGAATTTTTAAAGTTGAAAAATTTTGTAAAAAGTTTTTTTTAAATAATAACCCGCTTTGTAATAATTTTTCAATATTTTTTTCATTGGTTTAAGGTTTCACATTCTCTTTCTCTTCTTGGTTTATTCTCTTTTCTAGCAGGGACTAAATTAAATATCACTTTCCCTGACAATGGTCTTCTTTATAATTTTAAGTAGTCTTGCAGACTATATAAGTCTCGGCTCAGTTGGAGCTTAATGGTCTTTGGTTTCTTTTTCAATACGAGTTAACAAAGAGATTTAAAAATGAATGAAGTGAATTAGGAAGTTCAATCTGACGAAATTTGAAAAAAAAATGTAATTAATAAATAATAGAGTTCAAAAATATCATTAACTTTTAATAAATTGTATATATTAATAAAAAATTGGTTAAGTACTATCGTCATACTTAGAAAAGTTCATTTTTCTAATTTTTCTTGTAATATAGATAATTTATTTATCAGATCAATATTTGAGAATTGTATTTAGCAAACTTATGGATTAAGTTCTCAATTTGAATGCTCCAACCAAGTTGTCCATCAATAAATGTTCAAACATGCTTTTTGAATTTTTTTAGGAGTGACTCCTATTAAGTTTTATATGGAAATTAGCAGGTAATTTAACGTTAGGTGGTTTAAAAGCCAATAGTTAAGTCTTGATCCATTTATAGATAATTAGTTCACATTTAGCTATTCAATTATTTATTTCATTTCACGTACTTTATCAAAACTATCACCACAATAAATAAAGTTAGTATCATCAGCGAAATGAAAAAATGCTATGATTAAAAATTAATTTGTAAATCATTAAAAATAATGAAAATGAATAATGGCAAATTTTGTTCTTAAGAAAGACCTGATTAAATCAATGAGTTTCTCAAATTTCCTCAAGTTCAGTCCTGAAAGAAGTATTTCAAGATTAACTGTGTCAAAAGCTGTAAATCTTATAGAAACACCGCATACTATAAAACCTTTGTCAGTTCTGTTTTAATCTTTTCTATGAGATTTTTGAATGAATAAATTGATAAATGTATTGCTCTAAATCCAAATTGTCTGTCATAGATTAATTTACGTTTTGAAAGGAAATTATACATTCTTATTTGTGTACATAAATTTCAAAAAATTTCGAAAATTTTACTGAAGACAGATAGAAATGACATTGGACGGTAATTGCTGCAGTTCAACCTTTTTAAAAAGTGGTAATAATTTTATTTATAAGTATTTTTAAGATGGAAAACTGCCCTGGTCAAATGAACTGTTGATTAATTTAAAAATGAATCAGCTAATAACTGCTAAATATTGTACTTTAATATTATTATTAGAATACTTGCTGGTCTGAGAGCTTTATTTTAACCTACTGATTATTGTAAAAATTTCAGTGGGATCAGTAGGATAAAGGTAAGTTGAGTTGTAAACATTTAAGTGATTTAGATAACTTAAAACAATATTTTAGATGGCGGTATTTTATTTACTATTTCTGGTCCTACGTTTATAAAAAAAAAATCATTGAATATTTTTATAACATTTAAATTATTTTTATTTAATAATAAATTCTGGACGTAATCATTACTGACGTTTTTTGGACGTAATCATTGCTTACGTTTTTCGGACGTAATCATTACTGACGTTTTTTGGACGTAATCATTACTTACGTTTTCTGGACGTAATCATTACTGACGTTTTTTGGACGTAATCATTACTTATGTTTTCTGGACGTAATCATTATTTATGTTTTTTGGACGTAATCATTGCTTATGTAATCATTTATGTTTTTTTAAATCGTTGTTTAAAGTTTTTTCCTTTTGGATTTTTAATTGAGAATATAATTTTTTTCTATATGATTTGTATTGCTTATCTAAATTTTTCCTTCTTTTGGGTTTTTTTGAATATTACCTAAATAAATATAAATAAAGTATCACTTTATTGAATGACATTCCTTTCAAAATTTGGTGACAACCAAAACAAGTTTAAGGGCACTCACAGTATCTCACCAATAAGAACTCTTGCTTTAAAAACACAAGTACTTTAGAAACTGGTTTAATTGTAATCTAATTTACACCATGTTAAAATCTACCTTTGTTAAACTGTCACATATAAGCATGATTTATAGAAACTTTGATAATTTTGGTATAGTAATTTATTTTGAACAAATGAAAACCTCTTTTAGATAGCTCTAAAACTGCTTATGATTTCTTCACTTTTAGGCCAATCTTACTAGCAGTCCTGAACAATCATGCCTTCTTAAAATCAATATAATTTAGGGTGACCATAAAAGATATATCTCTAAGTATCTGCTCAAAGATATGTGGATTTTAAGATTAACGCTAACAAAACCTTAAATACAGTTAATCCTGCTAGATACCATTGGCAATGAAACTCTGTCTTTTCTTTAGATAGATCGGCCAGAAAAAGTTCTTTGCCATTGTAGTGGGTACTAATAAAAACTTTTTCTATTAGTGCTAGTGCTAGTATGTTTTTTAGGAATGCTATGTGTAGCTCAAATATATTCCATTGGAGTAGTAGTAGTCATAGACTTAATTTTATAGATAGTTCTATATATAAATCTATTTATAAATATAAGTATTTCTATTTTAATTAACAAAAGTTTATTTCAATCATCTAACCTGTGACAAAGTTTACAAAACTAGCATTGAAAAAGGGTGTTGGTAGCATCTTTTCATGTAAATCAACTGCATCTTTTTTTGCGCCTTATTGGATTGTATCAATAAAGCTGCTGGTGTTGTTTACATAAATGGTAATATTGTAATTGACAGTTACGATATGATTAAAAAACCTTTATTTGAAATGTGCAAATCATCAACAATTAAAGACATATTTCCTAACCAACTTAAATTGGCTAAGGTAACACCAATTTTTAAATCTGGCTTAGTTGTTGAGCTTGGCAACTACAGGCCAGTGTCTGTCTTGCCTTTTTTTCAAAAGTGTTAGAAAAATTTTTTCTGCAAAATCAATTCATATTTCAAGGAAATAGTAGCTTAGAACATGCAGTTTTACAACTCACTCACAAAATAACTAAATACTTTGAATCTGGAAAATATACTTGGTGTTTTCATTGACCTTTCAAAATCATTTGACACAATGAATCCTAAAATTTTATTAGAAAAGCTGAAGCTTTATGGAATAAAATATATTTCCTATAATTGCTTTTAAAGCTGTTTAAGCCATTTAATTGGAAAGAAACAGTGTGTATCTGATGATAGTGGAGTCCTTACAAGTTTTTTTTGGGATTTGTCTGTGGTGTACCCCAAAAATCAATTTTGGACCACTGCTATTTTTAATATATGTCAATGATTTTTATAAATCATCCAGAGTTTTAGATTTTATTTTGTTTGCTGATGATAAAAATCTTTTTTATAGCGATAAAAACCTGCAAAATATTTTCTGATGTCATGAATACATATCAAAAACAAAATACTCAAAAACAAAACCAAACGATGTATTTCCAACATCTTTGTATTTTTGACATGGGGCCAACAGACAGTTTTTGAACTAATTTATTATAGAAGGGCCTACTGGTTTGGTTCTGGTGTACTTAAAGCTCCCATGTGAGCTGCTTACGGTAAAGGAAATTAGTGGTTCCGAGATGTGTTGGAACACACAACTCTAGGATCCGGAGGCCAATGCCTTATCTGCTCACCCATACAGCCATCAAGTTTCCATTCAAAAAGAAAAAACTTTCAAACCCTTTTTACCGTCTTAAAATATTGACAAAAATATTTAATAAAAAGAGTTATAAAGTTTTTAGGAGTATACATCGATGAGAATCTTATAAAATTTTTTAATACATAGACTTTTTTTTAGTGTCACCATTTAATACTGATCTAGTGGTTGTGCCAGATTTTTTTTTTCTAAATAGAAAGTTTATTTTTTAGATTTGTCTATGATTTTCAGGATAATTTTGAGCTTTGAAATTGCAAAAAAAAAGTATTTTAAATATTTTATATTAACTTAATATTTAATATATAATATATACTTAAAACAATTTATGTTTATCTCTGTTTGCATAATACTTTGTGTGTAGTAAAAAAGATCCTGAGCTCCTTACAAAGACTGTCGGTTGTTTAGCATATCTTCTTGGCGATGAAAATATCAATGTAAGAAAACGTGTCATGCTGGCATGCAACTCGCTATACAAGATAGCTCTTCAAGTAAGAAGTTGTTTAAAAATTTTGACAATTACGTGAACATGGTATTTAATAAAATTTCTAAAAAGTTTTATTTTATATGAGGGATAAGCAAATTTACAAATAAAATTAATTGACACTATTTATCAATATCCATTTACTGACATGAAGATTTTTATAAAAATATAAATATTTTTTTTCATTTCATATAAAAAATTCAAAGTTTTCATATATGAAAAGATAATATATGAGTACGGGTTAAAAAAGGGAGGTCATCCATTAGAAGATGGAACATTTGTTGGAGGATTTATATTATATATGCAAAAAAATTGTCATTGAAAATTTTAGATAGTATCCTCTATTCATGATTTGAAAGATTTTATTGTTTCTTTCTGTTAGGTTCTATTTAATATCAGCTGCAGGTTACTCCTTAGTATAGTAGTTCTTAAAAAATTAAATGCTGTTTTTTAACCTTCAATAAATTCAGCCTCAAATAAATTTTAATTTTTTAAGTTTTTTTCTCTTTGTTTTTTAAAACTTATATTTTGGTTCAGCAAACTTTTGAGGTGACTTAAAATTTTTTGGTTTTGACGTCTTGTCCTATAAGTTTCCACATTTTATGGTTTCGAGGTCCTGCGCTATAAACTATAAATCATTACATTTCTGGACAAGGCATATATTAAAATATTTCTCAAAATTTTTTGGTTAATTTGGGATGACTATTGTAAACATTGTCTTAATATATTCTCATGGTGTTTTATTCTTTTGTGGTATTACTTGGATAATTTTCATTAAAAGATTTTTAGTATAATAAATGATTAAAATGTTTTTGCAGGTCCGTAAGTCACTAAAAATGCTTGCTCTTTTAGCTGGTATGCAGGTTACGCTCAATAAAGGAAGATGTCAGAGAGATGTGGGAGGTAATTTTCTTCTTTTTTTTTCCATCATTAACATTCTTATATTTGTAATTTAAAGAGAGCTCTAAATTGATCACCTGATATCATTCTCAAGAAGTTTTGCTGTTTAGATTTTTCCTATTTTCTCTTCTCTGTTATGGCAATGAAATATTTAATAAGTTTGGTGTTAAATTACAAAAATAAAAATTTGGTGTGATTTATTTATTTGAAAAATCACCTATGATTTAAAGTAAAACAAACACAATTTTATGGTTTTTTATTTATTATTATTTTTTTTTTTTTTTTAATTTTTCACAGGAAGCATTATTATTATTATTATTATCATTGTTGTTATTATTATTGTTATTATTATTATCAACATTATCATAAGTCTTATTCGCTCAACAAGCTATCAAAAAGACATCTCATCTATCTATTATTTTATCTACTTAATAATAATAATAGTTATATTAATTAGTCTTAGTTTTAATTTTAATTTCCACAATTCTGTTATTGCTACTCCTTATCAGGATTTTGGTTGTAAATTTAATAGCTATAGAGAGTTAAAGTTATATAGCTGTTTAATTTGTCTGAATTTCAAAATTACATTTATTTTAATTTTGAAAAAAAGGTTCTAATCTTATTGTAAATCAATCTTTTAATCAACATTCAACCTTCTTTAAAGAGGAAAATCATCAGTGTCGTCGTAGATTTTTATAGCATTGTTTTTGTAAAGCTTCTGGAAAAATCTGTATTTGATTTAAGACTTAGTCTTAGCATGTTAACTTGTGTTTTGGTCTGATCAAAGGGTAATAAAATATTTAATGCTTCTTGAATGACTAAGTTTGTTATTCCTTAATCAGATTTTGATCTTGAAGCCCCATCGTACCATGAAGTTTTTTTTTTAATTTCTTTTATTTACCATTATTGGGGAGGTCATCGAAAGTCGAACTTATTAAAAGATGAACACCCAACGTCAGGGCTCGAACCAGAGGCTTTGTACATGTAAAGCACATGATCTACCTCTGAACCACACGCTGGTAAATTAAAAAAAGTTATGTGTGCCTAAGCTGAAATTCAATGGTTTACCATGCTCACTGGATCAAATAAACATGAACTTGTTCAAGAAATTTCTAGTTCTTTGTTCACAACTTATTAATTATCTAACAAAACTTTCAGCCTCTTATATACTGACGTCAAGCAACTGCAGTTTTAGCTCACAAAAAAGGTATGCTTCCAAGCTCTGGAGTAAGTGATCATTAATGAATTTATTAAAACTGGCTTCATCTGTCAAAATAAAAGACTTCTGTATTAAATAACATAAAAATACTACCTTTATGTTAATGCTTTGTCATAAAATACAATGTATTGCTATTAACCCAAAATCAAGTTTTTTTTTTTTTTTTTTAAATCATTGTTTTAGATAAATTCATTCACTTGAAAGTTTATCAGTCATTATAACTGTTATCTTAAAACTAGAGTTATCCAAATTCAATGTTCCAATTTTGTATCAGTCAATCTCAATACATTTCACTTTGCTAAGAACTTGATATAAAATTAACAAAATTTTAGTAACTATGATCAACATTTTTTTTTTCACTTTTTATTCATTTAAAATAATAGTAATAAATAATTAAATAATTGCACAAGTTACAACTGAAAAAACTTTTATTATACTACCGTTGTAGCGAAACAAACATACTTTAAGCAGGGTAGGTAATTGTCGTAGGTAATTGTCGTAGGTAATTGTCTCGCATGGAGGTAAATGCAGTAATAACTGAATTCTGTATTGGAAAGAAGTTTGCTTTAGCCTAAAGATCACCTTATTATTTTAAAATTAAACCTCATTTAATAAATTTTACTTAATAAGCAGAATTCTGAGGTGCTGAGTGTGTATATATGTCCTCTTATTTTGTATTAGCAATTCCAACATATCAAAAAATAAAGTCAAAAGAAATTGTGCAAAGAACTCTTTTATGGTTATATCAATAGCTTAATTTCCTCTTTGCTAAAGTTAGATTAAATCAAATAAATTGAGAGAAAATTTAAAAATTATAAAAGATAGTTGCCTGAGATAGTGTTATGTAGTTGTTATGACAGCAAAACATGTTTTGGTTTTTTCAGTTCTGCATAACAGGTTTGAATGAGGTAAAAATTTAATTTAATATCTATTGTGACACCTAGAAAGCTTATTTCATTTAATTTCTCCTAATCCAAGAAACATTATCTGAAATTTCCTGGATTAGCCATTAGATAGTTTAACTTAAAGTATTCATTTACTTTATGTGTGTCAATGTTAGATTTTGCTACCATTTTTTTTTTTTTTTAATTTCATTGCAGAGATGGTGCTATCATCAGCAATTATCTCTTTTGTATAAATATTTTGTTTAAAAGTATGTTTAATGATAATGGCCTAAAATAGATATTTGGGAAACACTAATAAAATTTCTATCGAAGAGCTAAAAAAAAAACAATAAGATTCGAGCCCGTTTTTTCTCAAATAATTGTTATACAACCAAGGGATTTATGTGGTAGGCCATACTAAAACTGCTAATTTAGCAATTATTACATTATTCTGAATAGTTATAAGAATTTGATTTGTTTATAATACATTTTAGAAGATTTATTGGCACATCAAGAATTGAAGAGCGATGATTTATAGCCAACCCTTAAATAATTTTAGTTTGGATATGCCAATGTTAAATTTTTCTCACAAGAATACGGGTAGGAGTAGCATGTTTTGGTTGAAATTCTGTTTTTTTGAAGAGATGATTTTTGAATTTATAAATAGCTGACTGGATCAATTTCGGTTTTGATTTTCCTGTAGACATATTTCTAGACTTTTATTAATTTTAATAAAATCGACATTAAAATACTGACTCTTTTAAGTTATAAATAGGTACTGAGAGTTGTTCTAGTTCTCAGTTGCACCTTTTGCTTGATAAAAACATCTTACAAGCTTTCCAGAAATAATTTCTAGGGTACTGGTGCTTTTTGAGTGACCGAAGAATTTTGTTTTCTCATTTCTGGTTAAAGCGAAAACTAAAATTTTGCTGTGTTTGTTAGGTTAACATCTGATAGATAACAGAAGTTATCAGATATTAACCCATATTTGCTTTTTTCTTCTTTTTTTTTTTTTATTTTTTACTTTTTAGTGCTTATAAAATAAATAGTTTGCTGTTACCTCTGACAAGTTCTTTCTTCATTCTTTCTTCTATTAATTTAAAGAATAAGCAAAAATTTTGAATTTGATATAATGTAACATAACTTAGCAAATCTCTTTAAACATTTATCATACTGCTAATATAATTATTAAATAGTGATTATACAAATCAGGGATATTTTAAAACACTGATTTCCAAGATTTTTAAAATTTATACAAATGAACTTTGATTGATTCTATATTATTATTTTTGGTATGAAGCTCTACAATCTTGGACATATTATATGAGACTTTTATCAAATTTTAGCATAAATTCACATTTGGCGCATGGTGTAAAAAGTGATTTTCTAGACCAAAATGGCAAAAATTATGGCAATCCCAAATTAGTAGTTGTCACTAGTACAACAAATTAGACTTGTCACTTTCATCCCTTAGCTCTAGCAGAAAAAAATTTTTTTTTTTTTTTTTTTTTTATTTCTAAGTCAATAATATTAACCAAAAGGTAAACCTAAAGTTGAGTGTACCAAGGGCGGTGTATCCATATTTTTAATTGCTTGTGGTGATTTTTTCAGTTTTTAAGGTGCCCTAATTGCATATAAGTGTCATAATGTTTTGTCCATGAGTTTAGGTAAGGTTTTGAGATAAATCCATGTTTCTTTGAATTTTCAGTTTTTAATATTATTCCTCTAAGAATTAAATTATAGTTGATGTATTATCATTACTTTTACTTTGTTCACAGGAATATAACTAATGTTAAATTTAAAACTCATCGCTTTATAGGGAATGAGCGAAATTAAAAGACACTTGTGTGGAATGATAGAAAGTGAAAATGATGGGTGAGTATTATATTATTATCCAATCTGTAAAAGTATGTAGTAAATTAATGTTATTAGATTTATATTTTCAAGACAGTAACAACCAACTAATTTCAGATTTTGGAAAGATTTTTACTCTTGTCAAATAGTTTACATTCATACCTACATAATTTCAAGTTGCTTAGACAGGGTGTGACAATTATTATACAATTAACGTACAATTTTTTTCATAGTCATGCAAGAATTTTTTCTATATTAGACGTCACCGTACATATTTATTACGAAAATTAAGTATGTCAGATGATTAGAACAAGGACTGATTCTTCTTTTTAAGTATAGTAGTTGTGAAATATGTCACTTTTAAAATTGCTTTAAAACCGTTAAAAATATTTCAAATTCTTTTCTCGGCTTTTGTTTTATTTCATAACACGACAAGGAAATGTCTGTTAATCTTTAAGCTGTGTTAAAAACAAACTCATTAAAATAAATGCATAATTTAAAAATTAATTTTCTAGAATAAGCAAAATAAGTAGCGTTATTGATTTGACCGATGTCAGAAGTAATTTGTTGATGTAAATGTTGTTAAAGCGTTTATTTTTCCTAATAATTATTTTACATCTGTTGTGAATCATTAAGTACGAAAATACGTAGAAGCGCAAAAAATAGCAGATTGAATATACTATTATTAAAAACATTCCCTCTTCATAATATCTTTCATCTAAATGTGATAAAATGTTTTTTTTTAAATTGTTTATTGTTATTGAAAAAAAATTTTTTTTTTTTTGATGAGTTGGAAATTTGTTTAAAAACAGCTCTATGATGTTTCATTTTAATATTTAAAAAGAAAATTATTAGTTGATGATTAAATTTTTTAAAGTTGATAATAATCAATTTGAAGGAATGAATGAGTTCATAAAAGTCTTGTAACTTATACATCAAAACAAGTAATGTAGAAATAAAGTGATTATATCCAAATATCTGTGATTTAACTGGACTGGTGGCTCGTAAATAATTGGTCCAAGCTGAATTAAAGTAGACCTAGTAGTAGTTTCTGAATAACAATTTAAAAATTTATCAAAATAGCAATCAAATGAAACTGACTAGACTTATTATAAGATTGACAGAAAAACTGCACTATACAGCACATGTTACAGAAAGATAAACCTGTGTATTTAGGTACAGTATTTGGGGCTCAACTCTAATAGCAAAAAAAGAAAATTTTATTTGAGCAAACAAATTATTTTCTTAAAATTATTTTCTTGATTATTTTAAATATATTTTTATTATTATTTGAATATTTTACAAGCTCTTGTACGTTGTGGAAAAAATTAAATACATTTGATTTATTTTTTTGATTTTGAACAAAATATACTTAACTGCAAATAATTTTAAAAAAGGGTCCTTGATCAAATATTAAAATGATGGTAATGTTTTTCTGACATTTTGAAGTTTTTTCATACTGAATATCATCTGAATCGGTTTCAGAATTTTCTTTGCTTCCTTTAGTAAAATTGGGGTGGTCACTTCCCTCGTGAAGCACATGAACTTCCCAAATAAAACTAGTGAAATCTTAATATGTGTTTCTATGTGTTTATTTTTGCATGTTATTATGAAGGAATTCAATTTTTGACAATAACTTAACTCTTATAGTATAGGAATTCTAATCTTAGTATTTCCTTTTAGTGTGCGCACTCACGTTATTAAATTCATGGAAATGTTGGTTTTAGTGCATTCACCTCGCCCAACCGGATCTGATCATATTAAGAAAGAGGGTGACATAACTTTAAACATAGTAAGTGGTTTCTAAAAGCCTAGTTATTGAAAGAGTTGTAACTTTCGATAAAATCACTCATGTCTGCTTGCCTATCCATCTGTAATAATGTTTCTCTGGGATCAAAATTTTTTTATCGGTTTCTCAAAATTTGTTTTAATAATATATAAATAGTTTTAGATATATAAATAATTTTTAAATGTATAAAATATTTGTTAGATGTACTTGCAATGACTTCTTTCAAAGGTTTACTTTAATTTTTCGGTATTACGCAAATAAAGAGTTTTAAAATATATCCCATTTTTGTCAGCTGCTCAAAAAAATTCTTCTAAATGTTATTTAATTTCAGAATAGGTATCCCATGATCTTTGTTGGCACCTGGAAAAAGATTTTGGTCAGCATTGGGCTGTTTAAACAACCATTTTTGGACTTCCACCGTTTTTAAACTCCCACCATAGCCGTTTTGAATTTTTTTTTGGAGTCTTTTGTTTGGAAGAATAAAAAAAATTAAGATCTTAGATTTCTGAAAACCACTTTTATTGCCGCCGAGAACACAAAAGGTAAAATTGACAATTAAATTCCCAAAAATTTCTAAATTTTTGTTTGGAAAACTCAAATACATTAATTTTCTGTTTTTTTATGAATTTTTATGATCTTTGATAAAAAGTAACTTTGGAAATAAATGAATGACAAGCAATTTAGTATGATTTCTTACTTTAGGTGCCTTCAAATCATCCTTTAGTGAAGCGGGTGGAATTGTCTGATGAAGGACTCACCACATTAGAGGCATTACTAGCTATGTGTGCATCTGCAAGTATTTCAAGGTATTTGTTCTCATACATACGGTGAATTTAGTAAGCGAGCTCTGCCCTAAATTTGCTTATTGCACGGGTTTGAATTATTTTCATTTCCATTTTGATAAAACAGAAAAAATATATAGGCCTTTTTTCTGTCGCTTCTAATTAGTGTTAATTATGAAGGATTAGTTGTAAAGTGAAGAGTGGCTTTGTTTTTTTTTTGGTACTTTAAAAAAAATTTTTTTTTTCTTGTTTTTTTTTTTAAGGGCTAGTAAATAATTCTCAGAACTTTGAATAACACTATTGACCTTAAAATTTGATAAGCACATCTATTACCAAAAGGCCTAAATTTGGCTCTGGCAGAGTTAGGGTCAGAATAAAACTCATAATGAAAATTTAGGAGTGCAGATTAATGTAATAATACTCCAAGTTAGGATGAAGCATCTACTAGTTGATTTTTGTCTTTAATCATATAAAAATTCGTGAGTTTATTGAATTAAATGTCAAATAATATATTAAAGGAATAACACCAGAAATTGATATATTTTGGAATACGATTCCATCATCAATCAAAATATAAAAAAAAAAAAAGAATAAGTTTTATTACAATTTTATTTGTTATTTTAATAAATTTTAACATCATAAAATTTTAACCATCAAAGCTATATCATAAAAAAACTTTTTCAGAAACTAATCATTAATATATATTTTATACTAATATTATATTTTTATTATATTTTTTTGTTACATTTTTATATATTAGCATATTTTTTGAAGAATTATGTAAATATGTATTATAATTGAAGTTGTTAATAATTTCTTGGCTTTTTTACTCTTCCTTTGTGTTTAAATCATGAATGATCATTTGTCTAAAAGAATCGAGGGGCATTTAAAAAGCATGAAGATTATAATCTTAATTTTAATTGATTTTTAAACATGGTTAAAAATTCAGTTATTATTGAATATTTCTTTAACTTTTTCAGTACTGTCAAATTTAAGCCTATTTTACCTACTAATTTCTAGGGGATGGTTATGGTTTTGAGTGATAATCTGTTGATTTAAACATAGAAAGAATATAGTTTCTAAAACTAGAGTAGTGATCAAGGAATATCTTTCTGAAAAAAAAAGTCTAAAAATGATGTCAAAAAATCCAAAGTGGCTGATAAACTATGAAAATTACAAGCATTTCCTAAAAATACCTACTTCTAAGTTCTACTTCTTGCTATATCAGTGACTCCCTCCAAACTAATCTAATTTTAATTTGAACATCTGTCCTTATTTTTAATATATATATATATATATATATATATTATATAATTATAAAATTTACAATGTAACATTTTTTATTCGGTTAATTTTAACAAATATACTTATCTATTTCAAGCAGTAAAGAACAGTTTCAGAGAATGTATAACTTTTATTTTGCTATTACAAATGTTGTCTTTTCAAATATTTAAAAAAATTATGAATTTTTTCACTATTGGCTTCCATTATGGCTCAAAAGAAGTGCGTGTTCATAATGAGCACTCCCGTGTTATACAAATGTGATACTGAGCGATATCAGACCTGTAAGAACCGAAAACGTCATTGTTCCTGAGGGAATGATATTTGGTTGGGCGGTACTGAAAGAGTTAAAGACATATCTAAGTGTATTAAGTATAAAATGTTTAATTTTGTTTTTATCATTTATGTTCAGTCGGACACCACACCAAAATAGTTCAGATAAATAATTTATTTCTAGGTATACTAAATTTTAGTGTCAAAAGTTGACAATTTGTTAAAATTTGTTAGAATGTTCCTAATATTTGTTTGTATGTATGTATGTAAAGATATTAGTATAGTCTATGAATGGCGAGCTTAATAGAAAAATATAACTTAGATTTGTTTTCTTTAATATGTTTTTGATTAATAAGCCCTTTCTCAAATTAGAAATACCTCTATCAAAGCTTTCTCTCAGCCCTATCTCGAAAGAGTTTTCTCTCAATTAGTGAGTGCTTCCTCAACCATCAAACAGAATATTATTTCAAATAAATAAACTGTTAAAACAAAAATTATAAAGGTGAGATTAAACTCAAAATATTTTTTTTTTTTTTTCACGATATTATCCAATCAATTGTGATATAAAAGAACTGGAATATTTTAATGTGAGAAGAATTTTCTATTAGTTGTTTTTAGCGTGAGAACAATTTTCTATTGGTTGTTTTTAGTGTAAATTTGATGGCTGTATTGAGTTCATTGACAAACGTTGGTAAACAACGACCACCATTCTTACACACAGTTATACAAGCTTACGAGTCTCTGCATGGTAAGGATATGAGTGCTGTTTTCACAGAAGATAAGGATTCTAGTATTAAAGGGATTTGTTAAGAGATATGTGTTTATTTAATTGTAAAATAATATTGCTGTTAATTTAATTTTTAAAGTCGGTCATTCATACTCAGACTATTATTCAGCAGTCTGGTAGTATTAAAAATGGTTTTACATTCTTTTTGCCTGAAACTCAATTAACGCTGCTTGTTGTTAAGAGAACCAACTTCTCAAGCTTAATGGTGTTTTATTGATTTACTAGTGATAAACTAGTTGTTTCTTTAATTTTCTCCCTCAAAAAAAAAAAGTTTTAATTGTGAAAATAAATACTTTTAAAATAATATCTACTAAATATTTAATATCTATATTTAATGTTTACTATGATATAAAAGGTTTGTGAAGGTTGCAACTTTCAGAAAATTGTCTTTGTTAAAATTTTTAACTGCGGAAATAAAGCTGGTTTATCAGCTTCATCAATGTAAGTTATCGCTTTTCATCAATTTTTTACATTATTAACATTAATTTTGCTCAGATAACTAATTCAAATAGGACAAATTTCTGGTTTATGAACTTCTGAGGATAATTCAATCAACATTATGAAAATAAGATCATAATACAAAAACCTTTTGTTATTTTCTACCAAAAGTTTCACAAATGACAGATTTACGGAAATTTTGGTAAGATTTATTTTCATGACTTGGTCTAAAAATTTTCTTTATTTTTCTATGTACAAATTTTAAAACAGTGGTTTAAGCACAAGGTTAGATTAGAAACAAGAATAATAAAGCTTGATTACTTCTAGAGTATTATCATACTGAAAGTTATTAGGCCTAAAATCAACATTTTAGGAATCTTCCTAAACTCTGAGAGGAAATATTTCTATTCATTGGTAGGCCTTAAAGCATATCAAGTTTGGTCAAATAATTTAAACCCATGCAGAATAAATATAAGAACGCGAAGCCATTTCCAATGCTGTGTCTTTTTGAATTCATCTCCATACTGGCAATTTAAATAGGTGACCTGTTTCCAATCTATCTCTGCTTTTTTAAATCTTTTTTTAAGATTTGAATAGTTTCATATCTGTTTAGCTAATCTTCCTCCAAAGTTATCAAAGTCTCAAGTTAGCAGTGTTCGTAAGACACTCAAGGTAAATTAGTATTTTTTTTTAACATTTGGGTAGAATTAGGCTAAAACAATTTTTTTTTTTGTTATTCAATGCATTTGGTACATGAAACAAATTAAACATTTTCTTTAGAATAAAATAATTTGTCAAATTTTTTGAAACTATTTCGATCGTTATTTACTGTAAACTGATGGAAAATTTTATTTGTTAGAAAATACTTGTTTTGAAAAAAAAAAATACTTAAGTTTGTTTACTGGGAGTTCAAAATTTAGTTTTTTTTTTTCCCTTTATTTCTTCTATTGTAAAGTTGATTGGTGTAGTTTTACTGGTGCTGGGGTCATGTTCTTATAAATAACAGTGAACAATGATAGTTTATCGGTAATTGGCAATATTACATATCATGGTTTAGGTTAGTTTTATGTACTTATGAACATTGATTCATATAGTAGTTGGTTAAGTTAAGATACATTTGTTAAATATGGTAATGTTTATTCTAAAATGATTGTAATTGTGATATTAAGCCATGATAATTAACTATGCCTTTGATAATATTCACCCAGTTTAGATTTAACGGTTTTTATAGTGAACATCAAATTTGTAAGGCTGTTTTTATTCTTTCAATATTTTCTTTTCTTCTAAAGAAGAGTTTCTGAACTTTTATAACTCTTGGTAGTTTCGAAGTGATGAGTCAGCGTTATTCCTTTGGTACTTAAGGATAGCCTCAAGGCAGCATAATCACTCTAGTTATCCATGAAGTTCAGTGATAAGCTAGCTTAGTATAAGATTTAATCATTGGCTCATTTATAACAACATTTACATTTATTTCTTACATTTATGCAAGAATTTTAATGATTTTCTTAAATGCTGTAAAAGCATTGATTGCATTGATGATGTTAACTATGATCATCATCATCTGCTTCACGGTTATAATCAATTTTGTAATTAGTATCCAGTCTTATGCCTAGATAATACTGCAGAACTAAACAGATTGTTGAAAATGTTATGAAATGAAATTTATTTGAACATTTTGCTAATGTACAATGTTGTATTCTAGATGCAACTTTTCATTCTCATCAAGTTACCTTTTGCAGGTACGTTGTTTTATAAATGCCCTTGTATTTATTATTTTCTGCTGTAGGTATATTTTTGTTGTAAATGTCATCTTGGTAAGCTTCTTTTCATAACATAACATAGCATGTTATGTTATGTGAGTGTCATTGTTGACATGGATTGAATCATTCTCTTGGTTAGTTGCTTTTCATAATATAATATATTACTTTTAGCTATTTCCAAAACTTTGTTGGGATCATTTACAGTAAGCGTCTTTTAGTTCGTCCGACACATTTCATCCATTTTTTTCTCTAAATAAAAATGAGGGACTCTATTAGCGTCTCCGAGACTAATTTAAAGGCTTGTATCTTTAAAAATATTGTCTCTTTTACTACTATAAGCTACATTTTTAAAACTTACTATAATGGAAGATATTTTAAAATCATTCTCTTATGGTCAATATTTTAAAATCGTCCTATAAGATTTCATGAACATAACTCTTATCTTATTCCTTGTTTTTAGTTTTTTTATGAGTAAGGATGCTTTTAAAAGATAAAAACTGTCATTTTTAACTTATATATCTTTTTAACAGAAAGATTTGGGTAAGAGGTGGAAGAAAAACAGGTATCATAACACCATAGGGTTTATATAATACAGCAGATAAACACTCTTGTCTGTCTTGCTGGGTCCTGCAATTTTATTGACCACTATGTATTACCAAGACAAAAAAACTTTGCGTTATTATTATATATTTATTTTTTCTTTACAAAAAATAATAAATTAACTTACATGAGTTAAAATTTAGCCGTTATTTTATTTGTTAAGATTTTTGTGAAAAGTAAAAGAAATTGTATCATAAACTAGGATCGTAAACTGCTTTTTCATCAAAAATTTACAAACAATATACAACCACCAATATATTTTATTTCTATTCATAAACTAAAGCCAAACTTTTTATAGTTTTAGACAGTATATTCCATATTCTAAAGCCATGATCATATTTTTACATTCATATTATGGTGTTTGTTGAAGCCATAACACTGGTGCTTTTTAAAATAAATATAATATATATGCTTAATAAATACTGCAAGAATAGGAAAGCATATTTGCAAATGTTTGGTGACACGACACTCTAAAATAATTTTTATTTAATGTAGATACGAAATCATGCAGATTTTTTTTTTTTTTTATGAATACACAAAACTTTTCAAAATCAGAAACGATAAAAAGAAATAATTGACCCAATGAACTGGTTTTTAATGATTTAGTAGATTCAATTCAAGTAAGCTTAGTAGTTGCTAAGAAATAAAGTGAATAGTAGACAAAATAAACTGTTTAATAATTTTTCAGTCAACATCATTATTTTTAAAAATACAAGTGTAGTTTTTGCTAGGTGTGTTTATAAAATTAAAATCCCAATTATTTTATTACTTATTGAATATGTATTTATTAAACTAATCGACCACTTTTTATACCACAATTTATAATGACTTCAAAATAAAAAAATTTTTTTTTTTACTAAATGAAATATTTAATTTAATGTCAATTAAAGTGTTAAATGCCCAAGCTTTGATTTTGTTAATAAGTGCACACTTACGAAGGAGCCTTTGTTAGAGGAGATGCACAAAATACTGTTTGGTTCGAAAAAGGGTCGATTGTTAAAAATCGAGTTTAAAAGAAAGATAGCGCTTTAGAAAGATATTATTATTAGTGATTTTAAAGAACTTTATGCATTACCAAACTAACCTTACCATAGTAGATTTCAGTGATGCAAAGTACCACTCATTTCTATTAAGTTCACATCTTGTTGTCACAGTTTGTGAAAAATTTCATTTATATGACTCAAGCAAGTGTGTTTGTATGCACTAGAAAAAATTTTATATCATATCTATCAATTGTTCCTCATGCGACTGCATGAAACTGAGATAATTATTAGGCAAATTTTTGCTTAAATCCCATCCTTGCGCACAATAACTTTTTGTTCATTTATTGGGTTTTGTACAAAAATTCTTTACCGGACTCTGACCATTTACAAATAATTTTACATTTTCAATTTAGGTTTGCAGCTGTCGGTTAAAATATATTGTATTACTTTATATTTAGTCAATTCTTTGAGGGGAAATTATCAAATATCCTCAAAATTTTTAATTTAAAAAGTTTGCCACAGATAATTTAAAAACCAAAATTGAAAATAAAATTAACCATTAAATTAAAAAAATTTCTTACCATTTTAAAATTTATACATGTATTATAAAATTTTTGACTGCTAAAACTCCTTTAAAGTGAAGAAAAAAAGGTTTGTTTCTGATATCCTAACTACTAATTAAAGAATCCTTCCTTGCCAATGAATTTCATTCCCGTAGCTGCTCATCCATGTTGAAAAGCACGCTCACCTTACATCATTTGATTTCGTTGACTTGCATATATGGACCACGGAAAGTGCCCTATGGACAGGATTGGAGGCTGTGTGTGGGTGATCATCTTTTTTGTGAGTGATCATCTCTTATAAGCTTGACCCTGCTCAATGTTCTTTAAAAAACTGCATTAAAAATTTTACATGAAACTTTTTTAAAGCTAAATCAATCACTTCAACTTTCATCCAGAGAGGATGAAACATGGTAGAGTTAACTTTAGTGGTGTTCTCAAATCTTCTTTTAGGCTTAAATCAATGAAATAGATTATTTTCAGCTCAGAATGGGTATGTCTGCCACTCTTCAAAACAATTTGGCTCCAAATATCAACTTTCACTATCGATAAAAATTAAATCCGCATCGAATATGCACATTATTTGAATTCCTGCAAAATTAAATCAACTTGAAATCTAAATTTTTTATTCGCCCACAGAAATACATTTCTGATTTTTTCACTTATTAATCTCGGCATAATTCTCAACGAGGTATTATCTCTTTCTGAACAATAATAAAAAACTGCAAATGGAATTTGTATATCTCACTTTAATTAATTACCTTTTCAGCTTCGTCTTAATTCGGGAATAAATCCTTTATCTGCAATTTATAATTCTTTAATGATTTCACGTTTATTTACAGAGTTTTTAGCTTTTAATTAGATTTTATATACAAATAAAGTCAGTCCAGTCTTCATACTTTCACGTTTAAAAAATAATATATACAAAGAGTAGAAAAATTGCCATGTTGGTAAATGGAAAAAAAAATTAAGTTTCTTAAAAAATTACGAATTTTTTCATTGTATTTACAGGCAAATATAAGAACGTTTGAACAAAAATCGAAAGGAGGGATATTAAATCTTCATAATTGCTTATACCCAAACCAATCCATTTAGTTACTTATTACAATACAACTGATAAAAGCACTATAATTTTCAAAATACCAAAAAACGCTATGAAAAATTTTCAAATTTTTCACTCATTAAAACTGCACACCTTAACGTCAGCCTATAAGTTGTTAAAACACATAAGCCTGCTTAACTTTTTCAAAAGTAACTCAGTACATTTCCCTATAAAAGTCAAGGTTAAAGAATAAAAAAATGAATCTTGTTCAAATTTTACTCAGGCTAAAATAAAATGAGTATAATTCCAAGTAAATTCCAATTTTTTGGCGTGCAGAAGATTGAAAAATAGTCTGGGCTCACTTGTTTATCGTGTGCACATATGTGGAAAAAAATGTTTTATTGCCCTAAAACACTTTAGGGATTAAGAACTATTTAAGAATTAGTTCTTTTATATAAAAATTGAAAACAAATAAGATATTAGGTTTTCATTCTGATTTCATAAATCACACTGATTGTGAATGAAATTTTTCATATGATTTAAAATAGTGTAAAAGTAAATGTCAGAAAATACAAACTTTCTTATGCGACGTAGAAGGGTTTTTTTAAAAAAAATAAAAAACCAAAACTGTATGTATGTAGTGCTATTATTGATTACTCAAATTTGATTTGTTTTTCTTTTCTTTATTGTGTGAACTGAATTCATGATAATTTTGAAAATTAGTCTACTAATAATTGGAAATAATTTTATAGTCCTTTTTTTCTCAAGATTAAACTGGTGATAAAAATGACGGGTGACATGGTTAACCTTCTGTTATTTATTTACTCTGTGTTGGTTTCTTTTATTGTAAAGATTGTCGATAATCATACTGATTATACCGATATTACTCATACTTATTATTATACAGGCTGAATAATTGATATAAAATTTGCAGAACAAAAAAACAGGAACCACCAAATCAATCCTTTTACGTCCATAACATGTCTTCGAAATTATTAAAAATAGAATCAAGGATTCCAGTTTTCCATCAAAGGAAATTTAACATAAACTACTACAAAAATTTCCTCAATTGGAAACTATGAGGAAAATCGGTCTTTTTTGCAGTGTAATACCTTGCTTCACTTATAGTATGGATAAATAAAACGTTTGCAAACATATTCTAACCCTGTTATAGAAAGAACTCCCAGAATTTATTGTTCTACTTGCTGAAAATTCCTATTCTTAGGCAGGAAATCACTGTAATATCTAATTGGTTTTTGAAATGCTTGGCTGCATAGCAATCCATTCTGTCCAAACGAACATTTGCACGTAACTTCCATAAATTTGAAAAATATTTTTTGTTTAACTTTGTCTTCATTTCGAACAAACTTTTCTGTTTCCTTTGTCATTTCATAACCTTTATTAAATTCTTCATCGCTATACAAATATTCAAAATCATTATCCGAATCATCTTCACTTGTGTTTAACAAGTAATTTTCATATATTTTCCGTCGTAGCAAAAGTATTTTTTGCTTAGTTTCTCATGTTCGCTGATAAAACCAAATGCTGAGAAATACATTTTTAAAAGAATATCTGAGAGCTTTGTACTTTATCCAACATCTAGAGTCGTGGGTAGATCACAAAGAAAGCTTTTTCTCAATTGGTACATTTTTCAAATCGCTGCAAGAGCCTAGATAATATGTGACGCTCCAAGCGAAAACGTGTATATTGTCTTTAACATTTTGTTTAACTCTTCTAATAATGCGTTAAATAACGCAGTTAATTATCTAACAGTTAAAATAATTTAAGATCGTTATTTTTATGTAAATAAAAATGTTTATAACATTAATGTTGTTTCTTCATAGGTAAATAACTTTGTTTATAACAGTTTATTACACCTTTCGGTATACATTTAAATAGTGTCAATAATGCCGTTTATAACACAGTTAAATAGGAATTCAAATTTTATAAAAAGCAGCGAAAAAAACTACATTTAAAATAAAATTTATGCTGTTGAAACCACCATTAAAAACGCTATTTTTAACGGTATGGTTTTAAGAGCCATTAACTACTAAGCTTGTTTGCATAATCCAAAAATGAGTAATTGGCATACAAATTATTTTTGAAAACGTTTTGGTAATTTAGAAATAAATTTTATGCTCTAAATTTATACCTAAATATTTTTTTAAGTTTTTTTAATGAGAAATTCATACGTTTGGTGAAAACCGGAGGCTTAGCGAGTGAGATGATCGAATGAAAAATTTATTAAAAGAAGATGAACCACCCGTGGTAGGGCTCAAAGGCTTAGCGCGTGTAAAGCGAATGAGCTACTGCTGAGTCACATGCCGATAAATTAAACTAAACATGAAATCACTTTTTCTTTTTTTTTAAGGCGCCATAAATTAGTATGAATAAAGCTGATATCAGTTTTTATGTTCCTCGCTTTTTTCTCACGTCACTCTTCATTGCACAGGATAAGTTTTAATATTTTAAACATATTTTATGAAACGTCATTTAATGCACTCCTGGAAAATTTCATTTTTGTCAAGGATCTTAAAA
>JAUZNK010095678.1:0-12214 GCA_035046665.1 Euphysa ruthae
AAAAAGTCCTCCTTATAACCCAAATTTAAGGAGATGTCCCGTTTGTCTCAATGAAAAGCCTGATATAAATGTGGTTGAATTATTGCCAATAGGTATGAACCTCTGAATACTTAATTTTATTTTTTGAATTTTAATCATTTAATATATATATATATATTTTTTTAACATTCAAAGGTAAAAACAATGATCAAGTATTATTAGATGAAGTTTTTATCATTTCCGTAGTTTATTCGCCATTTTGAATTTGTTGATGCCATTTTTGAAGTTCTTATTTTATATTTTATTTTATATCTTATATTTTTTAGATATAAAATCTTTCAAACTTCTAGTTTCAGAAAATATATACTTTGTTTAAGGTTAAATCAACAGATTATTACTCAAAACAACCCAGAAATCAGTGGATAATCATGAGGAGTTTTTTTAGTTCTAATAAAAAACTTTTCTGGAAATGTTTGCAGTATTTCAAAACACACCATTTTCTGTATTTTAGCCATAACTCCAAGTAAGGCAAGGTTAGACCATTGATTTTTTGCATGTAAATTTTAAATTTGTTTTCTAACATGTTTCAGGACAATTTCAATACTTTACATCTATTGTCTTGTATAAAAACTGCTTAGAAGTTGATATTTTTAGGAAATATTTGTAATTCTTCGTAATTTATCAGCCATTTTGGGTTTTGTGACGTCATTTTCAGATTATTTTTTTTCAGAAAGATATTCTTTGATTATTCTAGTTTCAGAAACTATTACACTTTGTTTATGTTTAAATCAACAGATTATCACTGAAACAACCCTAGAAATTAGTTGGCAAAATAGGCTTAAATTTGACTGTACTCAAATTTTTTTGATCCGTAATATTGTAATAAAGCATTTTATCAAGCCCCAATTAATAATTGTTAGCTATGAATAATTGTCTACTTTGAATAGAAAGAGGTTTGGTTATTAGAGGTATTAAAAGAATTAACATTAAGAAAAGAAAACAAATCGTGGCAAGGATATGCACAAAAATTGTCTTTCACAGCAATATTTCCATTGTGGTCCTGTTATGTATCACACACAAAAACAGATTTATTCGCCAAAGCATAATAAAAAAAAAGTGTTTTTTACAAATTATAGACTACTTTGAATAGAACGCTACAAGAAGTTGTGGAATACACATTCAGATACTATTTTACAAAAAGTTGTGGAATACATGTTCTGATATTATTTTTTTACAAAGCAAAATATTTAAATACTATTTGGATAAAATTAAGATTTCCTAATTTTTTTACTTCAAACTTTCACTCTGCAGACTTTTTGACATAAAATCTTATAATCCCACAACAATATATAGGACCAAAAAGTAAATTTTGTAAGTAAATTCACTTAAGAAAAAGGTTCAATGGTCTTAAAAAAATATGTGATTGAGTGTATGCTGAACTCTATCTGAAGGAAAAAAAAATTAAATTCTTTAGTCACATGATTCAAAATTTCATATCAATTCATCAAAGATGTTATTTTTCCTTTTTAGATTTTATAAATGCACTATTTATCCTTATTAAATTTTTTATGTTAACTATTCGTCACTTTTAAATTGAGTCTTTTCTAAATCAGATCATATAAATTTAATAACTAATTTTCTTAATTCATATAGGTCAACCTCAATTTTATGGATCCTTTTGGACCATGGTAATAATAATAACAAGTCAAAAAGCAACAAATTACAAACTGTGGCCTATAGAAGCCCACTTTCAGCAAAGTGTTTGCTAAAAGTTTCATTCCCACAATCTTTATCTTTGGCTGGTCTTGTTCATATATGATATTTTAATGTTTCAGATTTTTTTTTTTTTTTTTTTAATTTCATACTAAGGTTTTTTTCAAAAATTATTTTAAATTCTTTCATTTCAAAATGTTTTTTTTATTCTCATAAATTCAACTGCCTATCACTAATATAGATAAACCTTCTGTAAAAAAAATTTTTTTTTTACCACACTTGGACTCAATTTTGTTAAGAACACGTTTTCAACTCTGCAGAAATTCGCCTTGCACTAAACACCCTCTTTTTATATGTACACTCTCGTCTGTTTAAATCGAGCTTGGTGACTTCAGATGAAGTTAAATGATGCTCTACTGAAGATTGTTTAGAATGTTCCCTGATAATTCCTATTCAATTCCTGAGAGTAGGAGGGTTTATTGATGATATAAGTTGTCATTTTAACACTTGTATCATTTATCAGATCTATAATGTTTCCTTTCAAATCAAAAAGCGTATTTTAATTTAAGTTAATCTCTATGTAGATATGTATTCTAAATTGGTATATTTTTAAAATACCACATTTAAGAAAAATAATTAGTTTTAAAAACTAAAATAAACCCCTGGCTATAACTTAATAATTCTACAAACATGAAATTTTTCCATTGTATTTAACAGTAAATATATATTAATATATCTCATGAAATGAATTGACTTAATGTTTATTGT
Organism: Euphysa ruthae; assembly: GCA_035046665.1. Lineage (NCBI taxonomy): Eukaryota > Metazoa > Cnidaria > Hydrozoa > Anthoathecata > Corymorphidae > Euphysa > Euphysa ruthae. The sequence goes on from JAUZNK010095678.1 coordinate 2,461, forward strand.
TTCTATTAAAATTCTTGTTTCCTTAGTTGTTCTCTACTATAATTGTCATTCAATATATCCATTGTCTTTCAAAGTATAGTATTCAAAAGCCTTTGCTATAATCTTGTAAAATTGTAAAACAGTTGAAGATATTGTATTTTGTATTTTTAGTTTTATTATTATAACAGTTTATTTAAGTTCAAGTTAAATATTTATTATGTAGTAAAATTTATTTTTGGATGGTCTATAAAATTTTAATGTATATATATATATATAAAATATATAATATATATATATATATATTATAATTTTTTAGAAGCATCGGCTTTTAATAAGGCTAATTTTTCTTAACATTCTCATTCTAGACTATATAATCTATTATTTTAGTTGGAGTTTTTTTTTTTTTTTAATGTGTATCATATTCTAAAAGCGATACACAAGCAGTTACATTATTATCAAAGTAAACTCAAGATATATCTGTATTGAAGGGTCAGGAAACAAAAGCATACATTTTTTAGATAATTGATAATATGAAAGGTTCCATGTGCTATAAAAATTTTTTTTATAAAATAGTTGGTCCTTCAAAAAAGTTAATATTCTAAAATTCCTGTAATAATTATACTTATTAGACAACATGGGTCAGGAAAAGGTAGGTAGTTCAAATCATGGTTGGTAGGTAGCAAGTGTGGCGATTCAATACACAGTTTAAATATCAGAGCAGAGAGGTGGTTCATTAAATCCTTCGAACCAGTCAGTTTTTTTGACTGAAATTAAAGACTAAAGATTTTCGGGAAGGTGATTCCTTAGCTTAGAAGCAATTTTTAAAATTTTTTGGCAAATTTCAAGTGACTCTAAAGCTGATTTATCTTGGAAAAAATGTTTCGAGTTTTAGGGATGATTTCTCAAAAAAACATTTTGAAGAAAAGCTGTTTAAAGATTTATTAGTATTAAAATACGATATAGATGATATAGGCAGGGTTTCCCATTCGGCGTTATTAGACAATTAGACAATTTCAAATTCCATTTTCACTCTTCCGCCCTTCCCCCATATGCCTTACTCTCCTCCGCCCAGGCATATCCAACTATAGTTGGACATGTAGAAAAATTTTTTATAGATGTGTTTAGATTGGTTATGGTTGATAAATTGAAAAATAATTATTAATTTGAATGTATGGGAAAAGAAGAGAGAAAAAAAATCCTAATAACTTTTTCATATATTATATAAAATATTTAAATTTTCATATTATTTATTTATTTATTTAAATTTTATGTCTTTTATGGTTTTGCATAAAGTTTATGACAAAATTTATAAATACTAAAATTTTATAGGAGGGACTCAGGATTTGGTGGGGAGGGACTGAAAATTTGCTGGGGTATCAGTTGCATAGACAAGAGATTAGTGGGGGACAGGCCAAAATTTGGTCTGGTGGGGAGTCCACCCATCCCCCCAGGGTTTATCCAGTAGGGTAAACCCTGGTGCAAATTTTAAATTTCATAATTATTAGCCTGAAAAGAGCATTGAAAGCCACTCACTCTTTGAGCTATTCATTTTTCCATCAGTGCGGTTTAAAAGTAACCTCCTATATTTGATAAATCAGATAGAATTCTAGAAAGAGTGTTTAATATGTTATCATACACTATGGTTTTATTTCTAGATAATATACAAATCAGCATGGAGCAGCATATCCAGCAAACTAATGAACGGCTACAGTGCATTAGAAGAGACTTAAGCAACATCACAACTTTTCAGAGTGCTGCCCGTGAACTATTGGAGTGGTGTAATGATGCTAGGGCATTCCAACCTTCTTATGAACAGAACCTCATGTCATGTTTGACGGTTAGATATTTAAATTCATTTTCAGGTTACTGATTTCTTTCTTTTGGTGAAAGAAGTCCTGGGTTTCAATAATTTTTTTACTTCAACCTGCATGTTATTCCCAAAGAAAACATTTTTTTTTTTTTAGATTCCCTTTTCCATGTTAATAACCTGTATATATTATATTTTTAAAATGCATTAATTAATGTTTAGAGATTGTTTTCTGCAGATATTCTAATCGTATTTTTATTGCTTGCTTTTTAGCAAACATTTCAAGGGAAAATCAGTGTTTATTCTAAGACAAATCTATACATGCTAACAAGTGTAGCAGATGAATCTGATCATTTTAAGTGTTTAATCAAAGTTGACCAATCAATTTTTTCAGGCCTCCGTTTTCCCTTCCAGAATTTCTGTAAAAATTAAATATATTTCCTATAAACATAAAAGTCAGTACTAGGAGCAGACCTATTAAAAGTAATTCAATTTATTATCTTATTTAAAATTTTGCAGTCGTTGTTTTGGGAGTTTAGTAAGTTTTTATGTTTATTTCCTGATTATAATGAGGATGTTTGATAGTTTATTAGTGTGGTTTCACTCTGTTTTATTTTTAACCCTAATTTTTATAAAATAAATATCAAACACTCGTTTTAAAAATTTATTTTTTTATTATTATTTTTGTTTTCTTTTATTCGTTTAGATTTGATGTAACTCAGGAGATGCCTGTAAACCAGCATCAGAATATCAAACACTCGTTTTAAAAATTTTTTTTTTTTTTTTTTTAATCATTTTTGTTTGCTTTTATTCGTTTAAATTTGATGTAACTCAGGAGATGTCTGTAAACCAGCATCAGAATATTCGTAGCTTCTGTTGAAGAACCTCCAAAAGTTATTATTTTTGTTCTATCTTCTTTTAAATTTTATTCTAAACTTAATTATATTAATTACATTTTAAGGGAAAAATATATACACTCTCTTAACCTAAAATAAATGTGCAAGATTAGTTTTGTGTGTTTTTTTTATTTGGAAGGCATATTTTCAAAGGTTATTTAGCATTCGCATTGATATGCTGTTTTGAATTTTACTCCCCATATAGTTTATTCATGAGTCAAAAGCTTTCAAAAGCCAATGTTAAATATTCGCTCTTGTATTTAAAACTAAAAGCTTGAAATTTAATCATTTAGATTGTAAGCAAAGTTGCTTCGGTCCAAGGTTATGATATTGATTTAGGTGAGTGGTTGCACTGCTGTTTATATCTTGTTTTCCTATTTTCAAAATGCATGCAAGAGCGTTCATTATTCCTGGATACACCTGGGTTTAATTTTTGATTTCGTAAGAATTCCTGGGATTTATGGGTGCTCCTGAAAAACTTCAGAATTTCCAATTCCAATTACTTTTTAACTTAGTTTGAGTTCTTCTGTTGAAAGTATTGTTGGAATTTAAATTTAGTCTTAGATTTCACGCTTATTAAAAAATATCACTTGATTTTACTGGCACCAAGGAAGGTATCCTGATGAAGACTGCTAGCATTAATTTAATTTCTTTATCCCGTTAATATATGAGTTGTTAAAATTTTTGTAGTTTCCTTTATTGTCGCAATAACTTGGTGATCCAGACTGCATAAAACTTTTTTTTTAAATGTCTATGTTTCTAATAACCCTAAATGTCCTTATATTTGCAAGGCACGTCTATCAATATTTAAAAAGATCCTAGCATTGCTTGAAAGGGCGTAAGACTACCCATAACCCTTTTGAATTTAAAGAAAAACGCCCTGAAAATAACTTAATTTATTTGCTTCTGGGACACTGTTTGGGGGTATTTTTCTTAAACATTTCACCCTAAAATCATGTTTTTATTTTTCCTAAAGCTGATTCTAAATTTTTTCAAAAATTAGCCAAAAAAAAGTTTTAATTAGTTTCTACTGTCAACTGGCAAACATTCATTTAGGATATCGTTTACTTGCTGTATGCGCTTCACATCGTGATAAGTTATCTCGTAAATCTGCAGGTATGATTATTAAATTAATAATGTGTTTTTTGGTATTATTTTTTTGCTTGGCTCAAATATGTGTGTGTTTTAAATTCTGTAAGAATTTTTTTTTTTTTTTTTAATTAACTTTGATCGATATCTGAATTCATTTTTTTTTTTTTTTTTTTTTAACGCTTTTAAAATTCTCCTAAAATAAAAATTTTTCAAATAATATTGGTTGGTAGATTTTCTGATAAAACCGCCAGTATTTTAATATGCATTAAGGAATTTAAGTAAGTCAAAATGATTTTTATGGAAAGGATGGTTTCTACAAACTTTTGAGGTCAAATAGGTTAAAAATCTTGAAGCTTTTGAACTTAACTAGTGTCAAACTGAGAGTTTGCATCTTGGGATTAAAAAGACTGGAATTTACGCACGACATAGAAGGGATACAATTATTTTTTTAAATATCATAAGGACATGATGTCCTGATGAAACTATTTTCCATAATGTGATTTATTTAGAATGAGTCATTGAAATTAACTGATCAAGTCACATATTAAGACATTTGTCAATTTTATAGATAGGTGGTAGATACATAACAGGTCTTCGCTATCACTTTGCATGTATTTAACAGATAGAAATCAAAATTAAGTCCTTAATATCTCATAATAATCAATATGTCACAATGACCTAATGAAATGAAATCCATTAGGACAAATGGCAAATTCATCAGGTCATTTTCTTATGACTCGTGCTTAATTGCAGCCCTGGCGTAATGAAAAAAAAAAAAAAAATCTCAGCATTGATCTAAAAACAATTTATATTTTCTTTTCAGAATATTTTTTAGACCAAAACCTAAACTCAAAAAAGTTTGCAATCTTAGAGGAAATTTTAATTTAACATTTTGTCATTATGTTTCAACAAAATTTTGATTAATTTATTTTTTCTGTGTTATTATTGAAATTTTTTAGCATATAAAAAGAAAAGGTAAGTTTTTAAGGCAAACTTTTAAACATCATTAATAACTCGAAATAATTGCATTAGCATGGTTTTATAGTTATTGATCATTTCATTTTATGAATATCATTGATATATAATGTGTGTATATATATATATCTCCAAAGATCCCTTTTATATTTACTGGAATATATGTATATTTATAAATTGTGTCAATCAATTTCCTAATCTAAAATAAATATTTATGTAAATTACAACAATCCATATTCAAAAATTATTATGATTTTCAATTATTATTAATATTTAGACTATTAATTTTTATCTAAAAATATATCTGATTTCAGAAACTGTTTAATCATTTTTACAATATTAAAAATGTTAATTGAAGACCGTTTGTAATTTCAAAACCTTTCCTTGATGATTGTTTGTGTAAATTATATTGATTTTTTATAGGGATGCTATCATGTTGGTGTGAGGAATTAGGTCGTTTGTTATTGCTTCGGCATCAGAGAAAATCTGATGTAAAGCCTTTTGCAAACCAAATGAAGAATATGCCAGCGCCAATGCCGCATGGGTATGTTGAGCTTTGTGTTTCTAATAGAGGAATTATCTATAAAATTTACATGAAATGCTTTTAAAATTTTGGTTAATTTTTTCTTTTTATTTATTTATTTTTTTTTTATACTTTGATCGTCAAACTAATTATTTTTCGTTTATATAAAATGTTCAAAATTTTATAAAAACTGGAAATATTTACAATTAACATTGAAATTATTAACTTAAAGAAATATTTTGAACATTTTGTTATCTAATTAAAGAGATAAAACGCATGTCATGAGTTATAAAATTTTATTGAGCGACATTTCAGGAGTCATGCTGCTCCTATCATCAAGCTAGTTACAATTAAAAATTTAAGGTTTTTATAGGAATAGCGTAGGCTCGAAATCAAGTGTTTTTGAAAGGTGTTAATTAGTTTATTAGTGATGTAGTAATACAGATGTAGACTTTCGCGGACTGACGAGGAATGTTGAGTTGACAAACACAAATATTTTTGAAATTTTGTTATCTCTTTAACTTAAACCGGACTGATATTATTGAACAGCTGAAAAAAACACCTTTGGAAATTTTAAATCTAACAAACTTATTTTCTCTAAACTGGCTAAGAATAAAAGTATGCATTATGTAACACTTCATTAGTTGGACTAGATCCAAAGATCCCTTTTATATATATGGGAATTTGTGCTCGGAAATAGAAAAAACTGTTTATTATTTCTTTCTAAATGAATATTTTATATGTTAATATAAAATATAGGCCTTATGTGGTACTGCATGTATTTATACAATATCTCATTGTTCAAAAATCTGTTTTGATGTAAATGAATTCACTCACTGAAGATGAACTTTGTTAACAAGTTCAGAATATCAGATTAATGTGGTAATATCTGTAGTAATTAAATTATAAAATTTATCGCAATACAATATATTTTATTAATAAAACTATTAATAAAAGCCTTTTTCTCAGCTTGACACTTTAAGCAAGTTGTGTCATTCTTGAATTTTTTTTGAAGTTGAAGCCTCATGTAATGAACGTATTTTTCCCATTTTTTAAATAATGGAAAGTATTTAATTATGGATATGTTGATAAACGTTCATTTAACGCGATATCAACTGTTTTGAGCATTACAGAAATGATGCCCTCAGTTTGCAATAAAACTGCGCCAACTCTATTTTTACTTTAATTTTGAGACCTTAGTTTTTATACGTGTTTAAACAACTTCCTCTAAATTTGTTATTACAGCATCAGTGCTATTTCACACTCTTTTATTTTCAATTTTAATTTAGTTAAAACTCGAAAATAATACGCCAGTTAGTTTATATCATTTATTTTTTGAAACTTTGTTAAAACAGGTCATAACAGGTCCCAAAAATTAGAATATCACAAATTGAGCAATTTTTAAATTTCATTTAGTTAAATTGTATTTTGTGAGTATTCACTGATAAATATAATTGCTTTGCTTTAGTGAGAATACGATAATGTGGCAACCAAATAACCCACAGCAGACGAATGTGTCAGTATCAGTATCTTCAGTTTGGGGTGTATCAGCTTCTCCCACCAATACAAACAATATGATGTCCATGCAACAGTCAACTAGTAATGGCATATCACACGGAATAAACCAAAACGTCAATCAGCAATTTGATTTAAACTCTCAAAATATGCCAATGAAACAGTTTCCAAATCAACCAGGCTACAACCCCAGTAATGATATGCCAAATATACAATTTATGACAAACATGAATAATTTCCCTCAAAACAATATAAATAACATGCCACCAAATAAACCTCAAAATAACCAACAAAATTTCCAACAGTACTCACAAAATAATCAGCAAAATAATTCTAATTGTCCCCTTCCTGCAGCAGCCGCTGCGGCTGCTGCTGTAGCAGCTGCTGCTGCTGCAACAGCAACAGCCACTGCTACAGCAACGGCAACCTTACACATGCAGGAGCAACCTGAACAAATAAATGGAGAATATATGGACTCTCAACAATACCAGGTACATGGCCAAACACAATTTCAGACACGAAGTATAAATAATAATAATAATAATAATATAAATAGACAGATGTACAATAAACAACCTCCCATGGGTGGTAATAATCCCTACATGGGAAATAATATGGCTTACCTCGCACAACAAAGGAATAACATGTATGGAATGCAACAGCAACAGATGGGGGGTAAGCTATTTATTATTATTTAGTTAGTGTCCCTTGAGATTTTTTAATCAAAAATTTTAAAAAGGATATTTTTCAGGTGCTAACAGAATTGAAAATGATTAAAACGTGAAACATAAAATGTGTCTTTCTTTTCCCACCTATTGTAACTTCTATTGCCCATTGCCATTTTTCATATTGCTCAAAACTTGAGTTTTAATGTAATTTGTTTGATAGAAATATTTATGTTACATAATTCACATCAACCATTTAGGAGTTTGATTTTTCTGATTTCTTTTTGAGTGGATTATACCCAAAAAAAAAAATCGTCAATCTAAACAAAAACATCAGTTTTTGTTTATGTTCATTCCATATTATAAATTTGGTTTTCAGAAAAAATTAGAACTTTGAAAAACCTTGATGCTTTAACATTATTTGATAAATGGTGAATAATATAATAAAGATGAATATAAGCATATGATTTATTAAATTGTGACACTGATTTCTTTTAGGAAGTGTGAATGCTCAAATGAACGTTCAATCGCAAAGAAATGTGATGAGGTATCCTCATCAAATGAATCAAATGAAGCGCAACCCAGCCATGATAGGTGGGTATAATGCGGCTATGATGGCAGGTAGTCCTATGACGCCTGAAACACCGTCTCCCCAATTTGGTCCTTATGGCCCCGGAATGAATAATAATGGCCCCTTCCCACCACAGTATCAACCGCCGGGTTATAACGCAGGATATGGGCATAATATGCCACTCAATCCTATGAACATGAATAATATGCAAATGGGAGGAGGAGCAATGCCTGGAAATATGGGCATGCCACCACAATATAATAGTGTAAATAATATGAACAATACGATGGGAAATATGATGAATCAAAATCCAGATCCTATACAACCAATTTCTACTCAACGAAGGCCAAGTACGCTGCAATACCCACCTGCAGCTACACCCATTGCTGCCCAATCCCCAAATAACAGGTATTTTGTTTATTACCTTTCAAACAATTTTTTTTTTTGTTTAGCTTAGAATCAATTAATGCATTTTTTAAAAGCTTAAAATATAATCATTACATGTTTTCATTGAATATTCTTTATAAAGCAAATTTTCATTTGAGAGATGCTGATGATGATGAGATGAGATCGTTTGTTAAAAAACGATATTTAAATAAAATTAGTTTTCTGCTAAACACGTGAAACTTTTATATAACAAAAATCTGCTGTTAGATTGAGTTTTTGGTCCAAAATTGAAAAAAAGTCTTTTCTATCATTATAGTCAATGCTAAATAACTTATAACCTTTTTACAATATATCATCATCACTATCATCATCATCATCATTATTATCATTATCATCAACGTCTTTATAATTATCATCATCGTCATCATTATCATCATCATCATCATCGTCGTCATCAATATCATCATCATTATCATCATCATCATTATCATCATCATCACCATCACCATAATCGTCATTGTATATTATCATCATCATCAAACATTTATTTTCGCAGCAAAGGCTTCAATAAAAAGCATTGATCGATAAAATTCAAAGCTTGTGACGGACCTAGTCATTTGATGAAGTATTGGATCAAAGTTTCATATTTTCATTGATTGATTTTTAAACTTTCATGCCATAGTTTTTTTTTTATTCTCTCATTACTGTAAAAGTTATATATAGGAGTGAAAAAAGCCGGGCAGAATATATAAATGCATAAAATATTACACATAATTCACTTATGAAAATTTTTTCTCTGTATAATTTTGACACTAGAGTTGTTTTATTTTATTTATTTATTTTTTTTTTTAGGTTTATGTCATTATGCAGTTCACCAGCAACTCTCAATGCTCCAAATATTAAACCGCAAATAGCTGGAACGGCTCAACCCTTAAAAAATATCATGACACCTGTTACTTCTGCTGCACCTGTACCAAGTCCAGTAGACATCAAACCAAATATTAGTATGTTGGGCATTTCTTATTTGTTATTGCCTAATACTTCCTTTGCAAAAGGAAATACCTGCAGTTAATTTGTTTATTAGCAATTCATAGTTGATCAGTAATGAAAAACATTTGAAAGATGCGTTTTTTTATCATTAATAAGTACTAAAAGTGTATTAAAAACGGGAAATCTTGAGAAGTTATATATATTCGTTCTTATACAATAGCTTTGCCGCACTGAATTATTAACCATGGAAACCATTATAACAACAGGTTTATTAGAACTGTAGAACGAGTATAGAACAAGATGCTAACTAGTTTATGTTATTTTGAAAGCATATGTTATAGTTATTAATCATCT
>JAUZNK010095689.1:0-12214 GCA_035046665.1 Euphysa ruthae
CTTTATTTCCATTAATTTTCACGCGCCATCAACTTCCACACAGTAGAAGTACGCGAAAATTTATGGTGCGCGCAATAGGCCTATTTTCGCTTATTTTAGTGCTCAAGTATTAAAGTGCGCGAATTCCCAAAAAATCCGGGAAGGAATAGAAATTCAAGTTCAATTGTGTTTCTTTGCTTTTATCTTATACACCTTTTATATACCTATTTATCTTTATCTATTTGTCTATGTATTGCCTAATAAATTACTATAACTTTAATGTTTTGATTTTCTTGAGCTTCTCCGATTATCTGTGTTTCACGACATTAGCAGGTTCGATTGATGGCTTTTTGGACAATTGTTCTTCTTTCGTTTCATAAATCAAGTATTCTTCCATGTAATCAGCTAATGAATCAGTTAATAATCAGCTATACAGCTAATCAATAATCCCATCATACTTAATAGAGTAATGACAAAACCTATTGATCTCTCGGGGTATATGACCAATAGTATCGAAGTTTGTCAATTTTCCTCGAAGCTTTGCCCCTAACGCCATTAAAAAGGGATCATAGAAATTTCCAACCTCTTTTTTCACCTCCAAATTTTGTCCAATTTTTGGTTCCCATGTTCTTCTATAAAAATGGCATCCACGACTATCGCAGTTGAAATTGTACTTTCCCGTTGTAAGAAGACATTAGTAATCTCAATATTTAGTTCATGTGATTCGTCTTTGTCGGCCATTAAACTCTTTTCATTGGCACCAAAACAAAATGAAAAGGTTGAAATAATTTTGGAATTTACTCTCCATCTCAGAAAAATAACCTTTATATTCACTTATTTAATGCACACATGCAAAATATTCAACGGCAAAGTGCTTTTCAAATTTGAATCGTTTTTTGCGCCTCATTGATTTTGTAAATAACGTGTTCTCCCACAATGCAACTTGATCAATAGACTATGTAACTTGATCAATAGACTATGTGATTTAAAAATAGCATGGAATATGTCACTGCATAACTTCTTCAAGCGTATAGAAAAACTTAAAGAAACAGTTCGTATCTCTACAATCCAAGCAAATCTTACATAGGTTGAGGAAACGCGGCTAAATGAAGGAATCACTAATGCAGTAAATACACAAAAAATCAAGGGTAAAAAATATACAAACGACAATTCTTTACCCATAAAGTTTACTTTCCATGATGCTTATTTTGATTTTATTGTGGCGATAATTTCCCTATCATTCTTATTGCTTTAGTGCATCATATACCAAATAAGATAACCATGCCTTACAGCAAAAAAAATACCATGTTTCCGAATCAACTGTCATCGGGTTCATTAAATCGTTGAAGCGACACCAGGTAGAAAAACATGGTGAAAATGTTGTAGCGATACCATTGAAGAAAAAAAGACATCCCACACTCTTGTCGGAAGAGCTTAATATAGTACTCATCTAAATGGTTAACGGTTTGAGGCAATCAGGTACAGTTACAAACTTTAATATAATTCTCGCCATAGCTAAAGGAATCATCCTCGCTAATAATCGCACGTTGTTAAAATAAAATGGAGGAACAGTTAAACTTAGATAAAAATTGTGCAAATCACTTTCAAACAGGATTGGGTTTGTAAAATGCAAAACTACAACATCAAAGTCAGTATTACCACCAGGCTTTATACTAGAAATTAGCAATATGATCTATCATGATATCAATGAAATCATAAAGGCTCATCATATACCACCTCAGATGATCATAGTGCAGAACTCTCTTCCATTTGTTCTCATAAGCAAATACACGTTAGAAAAAACGGGTGCTAAGAGAATTAAGATTAGTGGATCAGCCGATTACCGACAAATAACTGGAACTTTTGGAATAACAATGGCATGCGATTTTCTACCACCTCAACTAATCTACAAGGGAAAAACATCTCGTTGTCAACCACAGTATAATTTTCTGAAGGAATTTCATGTGACACAAACAAACAACCATTGGGCAAATAAACTAACCAGTTTAGACTATTTAAAACATGTACTTGTTTCCTATGTTAACCAACTAAGATAAGAGTTTAGCTCAACTAGTCCATGACTTCTGAAATCCGATGTCTTTAAAGGTCAATCTACCGAACCAGTCAAGGAAACTGTTCGGAGGTCGAATGGAAAAATGGTACCTGTTCAAAGTAATTGGACCAGCTATTTCCATATATACATTGTATAAATGATTGACACAAGAATTTGATTTAACTTACTGTTCATAAAACACCTGCTTTTGTTTAAAGACACGAAATTAATTATTAAAACAATAGATGTTTAATAGCATTCGAATGGAACGTTTAAATCATTTAAACATTCCATTCGAATGGGCCAGAATTCTAGGGCCAGAGTTGCGTGATTCAGCTTCTAATTCGATATTCAAAAAAGCCCTGTTGAAATTTTACCATCCAACCCCTTGCACTATTTTTAATGTTTTTGACCCAAATGGGTTAAAACTGCTTACTCGTCTACGTGTCGGTCATTTGAGATATTATCTTGTAACATTTGATACAAGGAATGTTTATGTAACTTAATGAAGGCTGGAGTGCAGTTGATTTTAATTTGGGACTTTGATTTAGGTTGATAATTTCACCCAGATTACCAATGAGTACATTTTAAATGTAAATAACTTTTCTGAAAATAACATTTTAACTTTTTGAAAAACTTTTAATACACTCATTCCATTTTCCCTTCCTCTTAAATCAACCATAAAAAATGATCTTGTAATATTTTCAAAGAAATCGTGGTAGGAAGGTCATCATTTCCAAGTAAAATATCACTCGCCTAAAGTATTCAATGAACTTGGTATGGTGTATTTGAATGTTTAAATTTATGGTGTCATGTTTATTCACTACAACTTGATTTTTTAAATTTACTAACAAAATTGGAAACTAGATTAAAATATGTAATGAAGTTTATTCTGAGAGAATAGGCTTCTCCTGAGGAAGTTATGGTTGTCTAATGGAAAAAAGCATGCGTTTGAAAAGCTTGTAAAAAACTTTTAATTATTAACGAAAAGTTATTGTGCAAGGTAAAACGACTCGTTATTTTATCCCAGAAGCATTAAAGCAAAGTAATTCAGGGCATTTTCAATTGCCTAGGGCTAAACCCTAAAATCAAGGCCGTGAGTTGGTATCAAGGTTGTAAATAAACATATCCGAAGATTTTTGAATGATTCTACTGACATGATCTTCCACGAAGTAGGAAAATTTATTGAAACGTCGAAAAATTGTCAAAACCAAGGCTGAGAACATGCAAATCCGTTTATTGATGCTAATTTCTATGACTATAGACAAATAACAAGTTATACATCAGTGTATCATCCTTAGGCAGAAGGACTAGTTGAACGCTAAAGCAGGACTGTCTAAGATTCATTAGTAAAGATTATAGACAAAAAAGCTGAAATTTTATCTTTTATATTTTATAATGCACTTCGCTGGTAAGTAGAAATTCAAAAATATTTTCTTTAATTTTTCCTGTATCGATATTAATCAAATGATATCGAAAGTATTCTAACCGAAACCTTAGAATTTGACAATGATATTAAAGAACCATTTGATAACGATACGTTTCAATACCAATAAAACTCATAAAAAAAAAGTCGTGGAAATAAAGACATAATTATAGATATTACTAATTTAGCTTATGTCGTGAAGGAAATAAAAAATGTTAGTCTGTGCACACTTTCCTGTTCTATCACCTTGTTTATTTACACACTTATGGAGTGTTTGTTTATTTACACACTTATGGAGTGTTTGTTTATTTACACACTTATTGAGTGTTTGCATACCTAATTAGAAAGAAAAATAAATGATTTTGCAATAAGTATTTTAAAATTACACTCTTGTTTTTTAAAAGCGAACAGCTTATAAGCAACCAGTACTGGAAAGCTAAAATTAGAAACAACTTTCAGTGCTCAACATTGCCATCATAAGCAACCACTTAAAAATACTGTAGGAGACATCCAACACTCTTACAATCCGTTTTAAAGAGAAAATTGACTTCAAGCTTTACTTTATGATAAAACGTGTCAGGAAAAAAAGTATTAAATCTTACAAATATATTTATTTATTATAATTCATACAGATATTATTAAAATAAAATACTTAACGTCTATAAAATAAAAGAATGCTGCAATCACTATTATTCGTTCGATACTTAGCCTACAAAAATTTATTTCCATGGCAGGAATTAGATATCAATTTCGAAATTGTACTAAATTGTTTAAAGGAAGGAAACAGCCTTTTGAACATTTTTAGACAATTACGTTAATTTAAAAATAACTGTATGCCTTTAATCTAAATGAAAACGTTAACCTAAGTGAAAACGTTAACCTAAGTGAAAATGTTAACCTAAGTGAAAACGTTAACCTAAGTGAAAACGTTAACTTGAGTGAAAACGTTAACCTAAGTGAAAACGTTAACATGAGTGAAAACGTTTATCTAAGTTAAAACGTTAACCTAAGTGAAAACGTTAACCTAAGTGAAAACGTTAACCTAAGTGAAAACGTTAACCTCAGTGAAAACGTTTACCTAAGTGAAAACGTTAGTATGAGTGAAAACGTTAATCTAAATGAAAACGTTAACCTAAGTGAAAACGTTAACCTAAGTGAAAATGTTTACCTAAGTTAAAACGTTAACCTAAGTGAAAACGTTAATCTAAATGAAAACGTTAACCTAAGTGAAAACGTTACCCTAAGTGAAAACGTTAACCTCAGTAAAAACGTTAACCTAAGTGAAAACGTTAGTATGAGTGAAAACGTTAACCTAAGTGAAAACGTTAACCTAAGTGAAAACATTTACAAAATGAAAACTTTTACACAAGGGAAAACTTTATCATAATTGGAAACTTTCGCATAAGTGAAAACTTTTACACAAGGGAAAACTTTATCATAATTGGAAACTTTCGCATAAGTGAAAACTTTTACACATGGGAAAACTTTATCATAATTGGAAACTTTCACATAAGTGAAAACTTTTACACAAGGGAAAACTTTATCATAATTGGAAACTTTCGCATAAGTGAAAACTTTAACACAAGGGAAAACTTTTACATAAGTGAAAACTTTTACATAATATTTACATAAGTGAAAACTTTTTAATATTTATGAACTTTAGGCAAAATGGATACGAGTTTTAATTAACAAACTAGCTTTGTGGCTACAAATATTTGCAAAATTTATAACTTTACATCTTTGTTTAAACAGAAGCCTTTTTGGATGCGTATTTGCAAATACAAATGAATCACTTGATACACAGTTTGACATATCTATTACAGGTAGAAAAAATATTGATCTAGAGAAAATTTCTACGGAGCTTTAAACTTCAAACTGCCAGGATTAGAGATTAAGCTTGGTTTAGATTAAGTGCCTTTTTTCTCAACAATGTAGTTATAGGCGCTTTATTTGTATTTAGATCGTTTGTAATTGTAAGTGGGTCTCTTCCATTATGATTTAAAATCAAATTTAATTTTATATTTAAGGATCAGCAATACGGCAATATAATTTTCCGGTAGGGATTCCAGCGGACTTTTGTTGCTTTAGAAGCCTATATAGGAAACCATAATTTTTGAATTGTTTTCTGGAGCTAATATTTTCTGGTAAACAGAAAAAAATTTTCAATAGTAATAGAAAGACAAAAAGATCTTGATGTAAATTTTGGAAAAAAATTTCGGACAATAAACGATTTTTAAATTATATCGCCAAAATATTCAGGTGCTTTGCAGAAAAAGAAAAATTCTTGCCTTAATTCTATATATTTTTTTTTTGCCTCAATTTCAAAGTTTTGTAAAGCATTTGGTTCATATATATGAACGATATTCGTTTGGTACATCTGGCCTTAGCGTGGGATATTTGAGAACCAGCCTATTTACTCCACGAACCTGACAGCAATTTTCATAAAATCATAATTGAAATAATTTAATTTTAATCTTATTGAAAATCCATTATATGTTAGACAGTTCCAGATCTTTGAAAGAGTTTCACATAACAAAAAATAATTATTCCCTCAAATTAATTATTATAATTTAATATAATTTATTTAAATATTTACTTTTGAAAAAACTTGATTGACCCAAATAGATCATTAATTCGGTTAGATTGACATTCATTTATAAACGTCGTTAATTTTGTTGTTCGAAGTTTAATAAACATTCAAAGCAATTATAAAGAATCGAACTAACAAATCAAACTGACCAATCATTAGTATCATTAGCGTCGTCAAACACCTTGAAACAAATCTCTTGATCCATAGTTTGGCAGCGTTTGAGGTAGGATGTATACGCTTGAGTGAATTTCCAATCGGCTGCTTATGCGTAATGTCAAGGTTGATTTAACACGAATGAAAACAACAATTCAACGAAATTTTGCACCATTTGGGTATAATGATTTTTTTTACAGCGATCTTGAATATTTTACTCGTTTAGGAAATAATATATTATATGTATATAATTATTTAGAAAGGGTGAGAAATTTTAATGATTTAGATTTATATTTAGTTTTTATTCATATTTTAATTAAATTAAAATCAATTTTTAGTTAAATATGCGTAATATCATAATCATGTAACGTGCTCATTAATAAAAGTTGTGAAAGCGTTCATAATACTCAAACAAATTAGACGTTCTGTATTACTTTAGGGCTATAAGAGAATGAAGATAGCCCTTGTGGCGGGACTATGGCTGCTTATTGCAAGCTCAGGTAACTTTTTTTACTTAATATTTGAGAGATTTTCAATGCTCCAACATTGATCCCATATACCATTTACTCAGAATTTGGTAATATAACCTTTCGTTTAAAATTATATCTTTATCCAGTTAAGTTATCTAATTCAAACAACCATGCATTGGCTTGTAAATCTTATACCGGTGTCTGCTTAACCCATAACGAGGTTGATATCTCAAATCACAAAAATAGTACAGCGCAAATGTTTTGTTTTTAAGATTATTTCTTTAGTATTTTAAATAGAATGAATTGACGCTTGACTATTGAGTCTAACAGCAATTTAATGTAAAACTTGAATTATATATTATAGATATAAATATATTTTTAAAGTATAAAATTAGGATCAAGCCAGAGTTCACCATTTATTTTCTCATATTTAGCCTTAAATGATGTAATTGATTTTTCACCTTTCACTTCTTACACAAATTTACTGGTATGTATAAAAGATACTCTTATCAATCAATCAATCAATGAATATCAGGTGCTCTTATTAAGTAGAGAAAACTGATAGATATTGTGATAAAAATTATAAACATTGGCAGAAGCGAATAATAGTTATAAAGTTTTGAATGGATTGGAGTATCTTTAAATGATTTTATCTTTAAATTAATAGATTTTTTAGACGATTTCATCTCAAAATAGTTTGGTTTATAGACCAAAAAATCTTGAGATTATTGGATATTTAGATCATTGGTAAAGTTTCCATATGGTTATCATTTTCGAGCAAAGTAGGTATTCCTGCGTCCACTATAACCAAAAGAGTTATGTTCGTTTTTGTGTATGCGTCCACTATAATCTACAATCGGTCACTGACTACTTTCAAATCAATTGGAGGTTAAAGATAACAGTAATACAAATAAAATTTCTAAATCAAATGTATATTTTAAAGCTTTCTTTTCCTCTATTTCCTATTTCCAGTTTCTTGTTTGAAACCATAACGACATCTAGAGTTAATACATAAAATTATGTACTAGTTCAGTGTATCTCAGATTTTTCGTAAAAATTTAGAGACCGCTGTTTAAATTTGCTCCTAAATATTAATAAATATAATTTCTGATAATTAGTGAGGTAATCACCACGGACACGTCTATGTGTTAACAGTATCATCTCAGTATTTAAAGTATAAATTTAATGAGAAAATTTTCGTTGGTTCGTTAACTTTTCTTTTTTTCTTTTTTTTTATATTTACAAAGTTTGCACTTGCTTTTATCAGCATTGATACAATTTTGATATTTCCTTCACCATTGGTGTTGAATTAAGAAAATTTGTTTTTGTGATTTTGTTATTTTAGTATATTCTAAAACAACACCTGCAAAAGCAACTAGAAAAGCTTCCACACACCCAACCACTAAACCGACTAAAGCTCCCACATGTCCTAAACAAGGTATGTACCATGTATGTAATTTTTTTGTCCATTGGATCATCGCACGATATACTAACACAAAAACATTTCATAAAAAAAGCAAACCGAAATTTGTCCCAATATATAGCATAGTTTTGCAATCCAGGCAGGTTTGAAACTTCTCTAGAAACTCTATTTGATATTTAGGCTTGGCAGTTGCTTATGGTTTTAAATTTTAGGAGAGTATTGACTCAAATCGATTTTCTTCAATAAATTATCAAAAAAAAACATTTAACTGCTATGATGTTTATAGGTTGATCTCTCATGTAATACATGTCAACGTTATAAAATTGCACAGTGATTTAAAACAT
The DNA here is from genome assembly GCA_035046665.1 of Euphysa ruthae. NCBI lineage: Eukaryota > Metazoa > Cnidaria > Hydrozoa > Anthoathecata > Corymorphidae > Euphysa > Euphysa ruthae. The sequence continues at coordinate 8,439 of JAUZNK010095689.1, forward strand.
AGCTTGGAATCACCATCATTTACCCAAGCGTGTAAAGGTCTAAATATTCCAAATATTAATCGGTTAATATGCCTCGATTTGATATACATATATTTATCAATCTACGTTAAATTCTTTTAGGAAAAGATTTTTACATCCAAGTAAAAGTCTTAGGTCAAGGAGAATGGTCTTATGAAATGACGCAAGTAGAGTCGCCAGGTTTTCAAGATTTAAGAGAAAAGCTTTATGATTGCGTAAGTTTCATTTACTTAAAAAATCTCATTACCAAGTAAGTATTTTATTTAGCTTGAAAAGAATGCAAATTTCGCTTCAGAATTTTCTTCGTTCTATTGTTTTTTTACGTAAAAGAATCGGTAAGAGAAAAAAATTTTATTTTCCTCTTTTTTTCTACTTAATTTATTTTGAAATTTTCCATAGTCAAAGTCACCTACAATGGCGCTTTTGCAAGATCAAAAGTGTACTCCACGGCCAATTTATGTTAAAATCTTGCTCAAGAATAAAATCTCTTGAGAAAACTACTTATAGCTTTATATGGAATATTCTCCTATAGCACACGTTCGACATATTTATCCCCAAAAAAGTGTTTTGTTTCATTATTTTTAGTCACTGCAAACTTACGCTGATTACGATTTTTATCAAGATATGATTCTGTTAAGTATAGAGTAAGTATTTTAGTTTCTCGTTAGTTTACTACAATTTCTGTAAAAATGATTATGTTGATATAGGAAAATAAACGATGAAGCTACGGCAATAAAAATCTTTTTTTGAAACTAACTTGAGCACAGTAGCACGTCTCTAGAGCTAAAGACCTAACTTAAATAAGACTTTATCTGGAGGTAATTTCTAATTATGCCATGAATATCCATTCTGAAATAATTTTTCTCCTTATAATTAAATTTCTTCCATTGATAAGCCCTGGACTTGACTTATTTAAATTCAAATGTTTGACGGATGAAGATGAAACAAATTTATTTCCCATAAATCAAACGTTACATGATTTCTCTTTCAAACTTGTGGTCTTCAATATAGCTATGTACCTTACTTACTTAGCTATGTAACTTACTTTCGTATTTTTTCTAATACAATTCAGTTCAAAAAATCTTAGCCATGTATTACCACATATAAGTTTAGAGTATCTGGTATCATTTTTCTGATTAAAAACATAATTTTAGCTATGTCTCAAGATCAGGAAATGCAGTTGATATTTAGAAAGGGCGTTATACCAAAGAAGTGGCGCAATCAACTTCAGAATACCATAAATAAATTGCATAACACTTAACCTAGAAAATCAGAACTTCTGAAATATGGAATATTTAATCATTTCAAAGTCGTACAACTAGATCGTAATGGAAATCGTAACTAAATACGTACGCATGTTCCGCCGTTTTCCCTTTAATATTAAAGCTGAGATGTAATCAAGAATAAGCAATTTTTTATTGTTTATTTCTTCGTGAAATAAATAAATACAAAAAAAAAAAAAAAAAAAAAAAACATTAACAAATTGGAATTCTGAGAATGTAATACTTTTGGCGTTTAAGCCTAAAATTTAAAATTTAAAAAACTTCTTGTATATTTTATTAAAAAGCACAAAAAATCAAGAAAAACTTATTAAAAGTTATTTAGGAAATAAAAAAATTGAAAATAATATAATTGATAGATAATTCATTTTGCAAGTATGAAATTGAGACGAATTATTAAAATTCTTCTCTTAAAATTAATGAGTTATTTAAAATATGAATCGTTTAAAAATTTTTTTAAAGTAAAGTTAACCGCAAAATACATCATTTGAAGAAGTATTATATGAGAGTTTGCCAAGAATTATAGATCCTTAGCAGTGCGACGCTTTCCTATTGAAATTTCTGCAACGTCATGTTTTCAAGAGATCTAAGCAATGAAGCAAAATACTAACATGAATTAAATTATCGGGATCCTGGTAACATCGAGGTTTCTGTAAGAACCGAAATCATTTATTAGAAATATAAAAGAAAAATATTAAGTCTTGTTAATATGTGTAGGATATAATATTACGGAAAACTGTTACTTGTTGTGATCATACAGCAGAAAAGAGAAGGCTTCACCCACATTATTTTCATGATTACGGAAAACTGTTACTTGTTGTGATCATACAACAGAAAAGAGAAGTCTTCACCACATCATTTTCATGATTATGTTAGGTTGAAGGTCTATTCTTTCTTTTCAAATATTAAAATTGACTTAATTTGCATCTTTCGCATACCCATCAAGTGTTTTTGATTAGATAAAATTGACGAAAAGGTACCACATTTATAATTCGTTGATTAGTTTCATTTCTTTTTCGTTGATGGCAAGAAAAATTTTCAGCGATAACATGGCTTTGTTATAAGTTAGGGAAAGGCTTAGATACTACAGTATTTTCAAGTTTATTCTTATCCAAAGTATCCACACAACCTACCAACACTAAACGCAAATTAGTTGAAATACCACTTGCAACGTTATGAAATACTTTCGCAGACGAATCCTTAGTTTCGTCATGTTGCCATTAAATTTAGTGGTAGCGCGATCAAATTAACTAGGCTCGATTGAATTTTTGATACCAGCTAATCATCTGAAGACGAAACACAGGTAAAATACAGGATATTCAGATATTCAGGTTCAACCATTTTAAAAAACAAATATATTATCTTAAATATTAATCAAAAATGTAATCAAAGTTGAATAATAAATGTTCTCATTTCTCAGATGCACGATGTGTTTGAGATATTGAGTAATCCACATAACACATCCGCAAAGTTAGGCTATTTAGGTACTTTCAAATGTAAACGTAATTTTATTATACTTAAATTTTTAGCAATGCCACTGGTGGGTTTATAGCTTCGTTTGCTATTCGCTTTACTAAAGAGGGGGATGGACATCTAAATAGACTGTCACAAGCAATTCAGGCCGGAAAGTATTGCGATGTTGAAGTGGCCCCTAAATTTGTCCAATGTGGTAAGTAAATATTATATACAATATAATCAGGGATACAGCAGTGATTAAAAATAATATAGAAACGTAGTGAATCTGTTTGAATGCTAAAAATCTTATTTGACACTTTTTTAATTGACTGACTTGATAATCGTTCTGAGTTTCAAAAACGTGTTTTCTATATTGTATGAATGCATTATCAGTGATATTTTTAGCGAGTTATAAAAACTACAAAATTGAGTAGAAAGACTAGCTCATCGAAATAGTAAATTTTGATCTTCATTGACTCAAACTGAATCAATCTTCTATTGTTTTTTTAAACTTTCCTAAATTACGGAATTGTTAAAAAATTCTGTTTTAAATGATCTTATTTGTTATCATTTTATTCTTATTTTAAACTAATTTGACAATAAATCTAAATTTTAATTGTTGCCCATACGAGTACGAGTTTAGAAGTTGAACTATGAATAAAACAATTTCTCTAAAACTTTCATGTAAATTTGATATGGTGCATATATGAGCATATTTCTAGAATGTAAGTTATAAGTGTTTTACAATACAATTACATATAGGTTAACATCATTTCCGTACATCATTAATTATATAAAAACCTGTTCTTTTAGCTGAATTAGATCAAACTATGCTGTATCCAATGGCGAATTGCCCCGCTCCATGTGGAGGGGATTTGAACTGTTGGCCAACATGTGACTCTTCTTGCTGTGGTACCCAAGAGCAGACTATATATATACCAGTTGCACCTGCTCCACCTCCACCACCGCCACCTCCTCCACCTCCTCCACCCCCACCAACACCCCCCCCCCCCACGCCCAGGT
>JAUZNK010095700.1:0-12213 GCA_035046665.1 Euphysa ruthae
GTAAATCTTTCTTTTGGGCGACAATTCCAGGTTTAGTTTTTTCGACAACTCGACGATCATGTCTAAAACATATTATAAAAAAGTGATATTATATGAAAAATATTTCCAATAAGGAAATATATAAAAAAAAAATTGAAAACATCACGAGAGAGAAAAAAAATTATTTATACAAAGAGACTTACTCTGAGACTTCTCCGGGGATGTCGAGTTGGTCGAGGCGAAGATGAGGCGCTAAATCGTCCAACTTTGAAATGTTGTTAATCTTTTTTCCGAATTTTTTGCTGAAAGAAATAACAAAGAATAAACTTGTGCAGCAAAAAAATTTTCCAAGGAGAAAAAATTGTGAGATCGTTGCATTTTTAATAAATAACTAATAACTAAATAAATATAATTACTTCTGCAATCAAGGCTAATAATTATCCATTTACACGATCTACTTTCTCTCAGTGTAAAAAAAAAAATCTTTTTCAAAATAACCAGCCCATTATATTCCCGGCACTCAACATTTCCTCACCCACTCTTAAAAAAGTTTTAAAGAGAGTTTAAAGTATATAAAATAATCAAATTTATAGTTTTATAGCTTTTGAGTAATTCCTCAATGTATGAATTTAAACAGTTCATTTAAGTTGATGTAAAATCTGCTTTACAAAGTTTTAACTGTCTCATATTGGTTTTGAATTTTGCCCTCGAAAAAAAATATTACGATAAATTTACACACTAAGTTGTAAGAAAAAAAAAGTGTAAAGTTCAAAAGAGAAATGAAAGAATATTCCTATTCCATGTTTTATTTACCTGATGAATGGATAAAACATGTTGAATACGATCTTGATAAAATTGCTTGGATGGACGATATAGAATGCCTTCAAATTCTTTTTGTATCTAAAAAAGAAAAAGAAAATGATGTAAATTTTAACGGTGAAAATTTTTATGGAACTGCTAAAATTTCCCATGAAAAGTACAAGCGTTTCCTATAAATCAAAATCAAAAGATTGTAAGTAACATTCTTATATGAACATAAAATATGTATCTCAACTTACCTTCTGCGTGTACGACGTGGCCGGTGTGATAGATATTCATGATTCCATGTTTTATAGCAAAAAAAATTTTATTTTGCAATACTATAACGTCTCTCTTGAGAGATTACTTTACCCCTCCAACAAATGCAATATCACATAAATTATTGGAGATAGCAGAAAATTACTTTATTATTTCATCCCTTGGGATGACTAGGTATTAAAAGTATGAGTAAATCTGTGTAATTGTTACAAATTTAATAAACAAGTTCTTGCGCTAATCTAACGATCACGAGAGCGACCTCATTGAGTTATAACTGAAGTAATATCAATAAAAATTTTAGATAACTCACAAAAACTTTTCAAATTTTAAAATAACTGATGCTTGAAATTTTTTCTAGAAATTAGACTTCCTTCTGCGATTCTTTTTTGTTTATAATTTATAGAAGTAGAATTGTTTATGTAATTTGTCAAAAATCTATAGAAATCTATCTAAAAAATAAAACATATGTTCAAATTTAAGACGGATGACAAAGGGTAGAAGAAAACATAACACACATGTGCAATGAAAGTATACATCAGATTTTTTCTTATATTTGTGCCTTTTAATTCTAATATTTCAAATATTTATATTTTCATTATTTTAATATTAATATTATTTATGAATGATTAAGATAAGAAACTGTTGGCCCTGAAAAAATAACTTAAAAATAGTAAAATACAAAAATACAAGGAAAAAATATCGATCCAAATTTTGAAAAATAACAATCACATTCATAATTTGAGACATAAAGAACTGAAAAATCGTATATGACAGAAACAAGCATTTCGGCTGAAAAACCCTTTGACGTTTTTTGATAAAAAAAAAAAAAAAAAAAAAACCAAAAATAATATAAATGAAAAATGACACCCATTATCTGACACACAGATTATAGCATTCCATCGACTTTGGTGGGAAATTTCAAAAAATTAAAAAAAAGTATTTTTAAGACAAAATTTGAGCAGTTCTAGGCCTGATCCCAAACTTTTTACAAATGGTTGACATCACAAAACATTTATTGAATTTTAACACAGTAGGTTCCAGGTTCAAGAAGTCCCATCGTCTTTTTTTTATTCCAGTTTTACAGAAATTTATATCGTTTTCTCAGTGTGCTACGAAAAATTGCACATGAAAACATGTTACAAATTTAAATCCATAATACATGCAAGTAAAATATGTAATGTCTGTTATTACTTTTGCAATACTATACAATTCTAATCGAAGTTTAACAAAAGTCAATTTTTAACCTCAAAAATAACCCAGTTTTAAAATAATTACAAAAAAAATAATAATAAATAAATAAACAAATAAGTAACTTACTTCCTGTCTAATTCTTTATAGATCTGCAGCAACCATTTTAAAGAAGGTTTGTTATGGCTGTTGAGGCCATAGTGGAAATACACCAGCGTGTAATCATTTTCAACATAGCGATCCAACACCCTCTTTAGAAAGCTAAAAAAATTATATCAAATGTTTCATAAAATCATATGTCAAAAATAAAACATAAAGGGTTACAACCTTGGACATATTATATGAAACTTGTATAAAATTATAACACAAATTCATATTTGACGCATGGCGTAAAAGTGATTTTCTAGACCAAAATTGTAAAAATTATGACAATCTCAAATTAGTACTTTCATCCTTCAGATTTAGCAGAGATTTTTTTTTAAATTTCTAAGTCTATAAGTCTATTAACTAAAAGGTAAACCTAAAGTTGAGTGTACCAAGGGCGGTGTATTCATATTTTTAACTGCTTGTGGTATTTTTTTTTCCATTAATAAGGTGTCCTAATGGCATATAAGTCTCATAATATTTTGTCAATGATTGTAGATCCTGACCATAACAACCTTCTTTTCAACTGAAGCACCCTCATTGTTTACCTTCCAATGAATGGTTGATCAACAGAAAAACACTGATTAACACTAAACTACTGATCAAGCAACAAAACTGAATGATTGATCAACAGTAAAATACTGATCAAAAGCAAAAATAAATGGCTGATCAATGGTAAAACACTGTTCAAACAACAAAAATGAAATGGTTAATCAACAGTAAAATACTGATCAAACAACAAAAACGAATGGTTGACCAACAGTAAAACACTGATCAAACAATATAAAATGAATGATTGATTGATCAATGGTAAAATAATGAACAAAGCAACGAAAATGTGGCAAATTTAATTGCAACCATCTTGTAAAAATTGAAATTTGATCAAATTTTGTTAAAATGATCTAATATTTTAGCTATCCTGAAAAACTAAAGCAGAAAAAAATCTACCAATTTAAATAATAGCCATTTTTAAAAATTAGATGAAAATTTTGGAGGTCTAAATTTCTGGAGTAGGTTTAATATCTTTCGAAGGGAAGTTGAGTTGAGGGGAGGGAAGAGGAAGTAATATAGTCTTTAATAATCAATCCTAATATTCTCTTAGCGTAATATGCATAATGATTATATTTTATATTTAAGCGGAAAATTCTTTTTACTAAAATTACTGATTTGACCAATCAAAAGGGTGTTAAATAGGGCTCAATTTCACACCCGAAGGGTGTTAATTAGAACTAGATTCATGGTGATAGATAACTAACAAACTTCGAAGATTGAAGTTTTTTTCTAATTACCACTTTCTGGTGGCGTGATGGAATTCAAATGAATCTACAATGCAAATAAATAGCTGTAGAAAGTGACAAACAAAAACATCAAAATAATAAATGTGTGGCAATCTGGTTTCATTTACTTATATATTTAGAATTATTAGGTTTTATAAATATTCAGAAAAAAAGCAAAGTTTATTTGATGAAAGAATTTTTATAAAAAAAAAAAAAAAAAAAAAATCGCCATTGCGTTTATTCAAAATATATTATTCATGTATTGCATTGAAATGACAAAAATAAACATTTACGTGGTTTCTTGTGACACAGCACAACTATAAATATATGTTTGGGCAACAGGACCTTTTAATTTTAAGAAAGAATTGGTATAATCAATGAGACTATAAGTAAGCAGTAATTGTTATCACTAATAGTAATAATAACAAGTCATAAAATTTTAACAAAATGTTTACAACAAAAAAAAAAAAAAAAAAAAAAAAAGAGAAATTAATTATTTTAAAAGTGTTTTAGTAATGAACATAAACTAAAGTTTATTTTTGAAACCGTTTTGATAAAAAAGACTGAGAAATTTTTATAGACCTTACATGGAGTGATCTATAACAGACTAGATAAATAAAAATACCTTATAAGTTCTTGATGATCTATAATCTCTCGAACTGGCAACCTACAAGCACTGAAAGCTATGACAGGACGACCTGATAAATCATCACCTTAAAAATAAACATAAAACATAAATCATGAATTAACAAGAAAAATCGCCCATATTCTCCTGTGTTCATTTTTGACATAAACAGAGAGTTAATGAAATATAAAAATGTCAAACTGGGGTTGCTGAATTGAAGGCATAAACTTTTTAATGGTTGTGATCATTTAAATTTTGTATGGAGTTTTGATATGTATAGGTGATGGAATTCAACTCTTTGCTGAAAATATCTAGCACAAGCCCAGCGTTATTACTAGGTTAGGTTTAACAACTCAAACAATCAAATGGATTCATTGAATAGTGTGAAAACTATTCATTTTTCATCTCTTACATCTATAAACTTACATAAAAACTAAAAACAAATGAGCAGATTCAGAGAAAAAAAATACAGACTTTCAGTCTATTTTTAGCCTCATCAAGCTAAAAATATCTTTTCAAATCTTTTATCTTATTAACCTTTAAGTTAATATGAAAAATTATAATAAATATTAATATAAATATTAAATGAAATATATAAAAATTAAATGAATGGATCTCAAAAAAAGTGGAATCATTTTTGAAATTTACCCAGGTTATAGCAAGAATAAGAGTTTTCAAAAAAATCCAGATAGAGCCATTATTTATTCCTTCTTCATTTATTCCTTCTTTTTTACATCTAACTTTCAGCAAAAAAATCAAAAAAAATTTAATGAGCTATTCAGCGAAAAATCTAAAAATACAACTCATTATAACAAGAATAGGAAATTGTGAGATCTGGAACAGGTCATTTTTTATCCTTTGCATCTAAATTCATCCAAAAAATTCTGAAAAAGCTAATGAACAAATTCAGAAAAAAAAAACACACACACACAGATTTTCACTCGTGTCAACTCTTGCCAATGGTAATTATTTTTATACATATTTGAATGCTGTTTCTCGTAGAAATGAGATTCACTAAAAGTTTTGAACATACAGTGTTGTTCTATTTACCAGACAGTCTTGCAAATGAATAATTCATTGACTTATTGGCTGACTATATGTTCAGTCAAATTAAAAGAAGAACATTGCAAAATTAGATGGATGAAATATAAAAGGAAGATCTTTAATTCAAATTCTAGTTAAGTTACAAAAGATTTTTATGCCAAAAAAAATATAAAAATTTGCGAAAAACTTCCAGTCATTCTTGTTCAAAAAATTCCACTTATCTTGACATTATCCCATTTCTAATATTTCTTATAACATTTTCTAACAACTTGGTAGAGTCAGAGAATAATTCATACAGAAAAATAAGAAAATATAACTTAGTTTAATTGGCGTAAGCCACCTGCTGAATTCTTTTATTTTTAAATGTAATTGAAGCTGACCACTCCTAGTTATATATTTACGAATCTCACTGAAGGAATAAAATTAGACCCCTAATAAAGATCAGAGAATATAAAGGTAGTTACCAGAAGTCGCTTATTTACCGAGTTTTGTAATTTACTGTGTTGTTATTGTGAACTTTTGGTATTTTTTTATTGCTAACATTGCCAGCATAAATTATCAGATATTATAAATTTTTTCAAGAATAATTAGTTACGGAACAGTTACCTAACAGTTTAATAATTAACTCTTTCAATATGTGAAAACTGAAAGTGAAAGTGACTAATGTAAATAATAATATAAAAGATTTCTTTTCTTAAAAAATTTTCCTAGAATGTTTTATGTCATCTAAAATTATCAGAGGTTTTATGTCATATAAAATTATCAGATGTTTTATGTCATGTAAAATTATCAGATGTTTTATGTCATCTAAAATTATCAGATGTTTTATGTCATCTAAAACTTATTGAGAAAAATTTCTTGAGAAAAAACGAAAAACAAAATGTGAAATAAAATGACCACAATTGGGCTAAAAACCAATTTTTTTCTTTGTTTTTTTTTTTCTTCAAATATTTAAAACTATCCCTTTCTATCTTCATAGACAAAGGAATACAAAAAAATATCAAAAATAACCAACCAACTGTTACTAAGAGAATGTGAATTCATAGGAACTGGCTGAGCCAAGAGTCTAATAAAATATCAAATAAAAAAAGAAGATGATTCTACCTGCTATTTGGAATATTTTGAATTGTGCAATGTCAGCATATTCTTTTTCAAGTTGCTCCATAGACATGATTCCAGAGGTCGCTGACATATTATTTTTAAAGGTTATTGGAGAAATAGGGTCTTCTGTCCGACTGCTGGTATGATTCGGTATAACTGGTTTATCTGATTGTAGAGTTGATTTGCCAGGTGATACTAGAGCATCAGTTCTTAATCTTTCTACAGGATCATCAATACCTTCAACACAACCATTTTCTAATCCTATAGCAAAAATTGAAAGCTTGCTGTAAAAATATTCTTTTGGACAGAGAATTTGATTAAAAATAGGATTGCAGACAAGGAGAAATATATTAAACATATTAATTCAAAATATTAGTTTGTCTATGTTTCAAAAGCAATCAAAGGAGAACATGACTGTTTGATATGATGACCTTTAAAATGATGACCTTTAAAAGACTGTCATTGAGACATCTCAGCACTTTGGTATAAATCAAGGCGATGAAAAAAGCTTTGACATGGAATTATTCTGAAAGTCATCAACATGCTTCAGTTTTGAATAAAAAAAACAAAATCAAAAATAAACAGAAAGTGTTGTTTTATTTAGAATATTTGGAAGTGTATATTGAGAGAATCTAATAATAACAACCTGATCAGTAACTTTCACAATAAAAAACACCCTGACATTCACACTGAATGTTATGTATGTTCCTAAATAATGTTATGTATGTTCCTAAATAATGTGATGTATGTTCCTAAATAATGTGATGTATGTTCCTAAATAAGGTGGTTTCTTAAATTAATTGATTCAGTTTATTAAGAATTCACAGTTGACCTGGCCATATTTATTTATCTGTACACTTTTTCATCCTTCATAAAAATATACATAAAAAAAATACCCCTAAGTTTTTGAAATTTTACGTTGAATATAAAGAAATAATAAAATAAATAAATATATAAAAACATAAAATAAATTTAAAAAATCAAACATGTTGACAATCTGGTGCTGATCTAAAACAATGATTTTTGAATTCGTTACATTCGTGAGATTTAGATGCTAAATGTTCCTCATCAGTAACAGTCTAAAATCTGCTTAGAGCAAGTTTTTAGCAAGATTTTCAACAAGCTAGAACTGAATCACTATTCTATCATGCAAACATTGCATCAATTTATTTATTATTGGAAAATATCAATACAAAAAATGATATTAATTAAATAATATTATCAATATAAAAATATTACAATAAAAAATATTTTTAAGTTGGATTAAATTCAAAAATCTCTCAATTGGAAGCGGAAATCCAAATATAAAATCCCAACATAAAGTCCCAGAATGATCAAAAAATGCCAACTGTAAAGAATTTTTTTAAAATATCAAAAATAATAACATTCATAATCATCACTATCCTCGGCCTGTTTTCCATGCTAGCTGGACGGGTATATTAATGGCCGTTACACACTTTGCTTGCTATAACTTTCATATCCTACCACCTTGTCTGACTTTTTACCTATAAAATAATCTATCTGTGTCTGACAACCAACAGATTTATACATTATCAGCCTACTCTGTCTTTTAATAAACCATGTGTTGCAGACCAACATGTCTGTTGCTGTTCTAAATTCAAGTTATCGCTTCCCTTCCTTATTTCTACTCCCAAAACCATATTCTCTATACAGACCTCAATATACCACGCATCTTCGTAACATGGCCATTAAAGTCACAGCCAGCTATGATAAGTTCATTATCTTCAAATTTAGAATAACCACTATTAATTATCTTAAAATGTATCCTTATCTACCTCTCTGAGTGCAAATTAAGCATATAAACCGACACAGAGGTGACAATCCTATTACCTGTCAGAAAATTAATCAACGTAACGCAATCAATGATACGTTTGACAGCAATTACATTTTCTACCCACTTTAATGCTGTAAATATGCCTACTCCTCCATATGTATCCCTACTACCTATCCATAAAAGCTTATACTTTACTCAAACTCTTCTCTAAATCTTATTGAAGCTCCTCTCAATCTGAAGTCCTGAACACAGCACACAAGATCAGATCTGTCAGTTCTAACATTTCCTGCTTGTACTGTGCCAACAAGTAATTGTTAACTTAATAAAATCTGTCATGTGATGTAAATAACTGGTTAACAGTCTGGACGATGTTCACACCTGACATCTGCGCTACAGTTTATGACACCTTCACTCCTTTGAGCTACAGCCTCGTTTTTGAGAGTTTGTGTCATCGTTTGAAATTCTCATTGACAATAATAAAAAAGTTTTACAGCTGGATGTCCTTCCTAACGCTAACCTTTCACAAAAAAGATTGAGGGTTTTGTTTTTGAGAGTGACAACATCATTATACGGCATTTTTACATTCAGTCTTTCTATTATAATGAGACCCTTTGACAAGACCAAATATTTTAGAATTCCTGAAGAAAAACTGATGTATGTTGAAAATATTTGCTAGTCAATGTAAGGAGACGTAATTAGACAATTGCATGAAAAAGTTTTGTTCAAAATTTAAAGCAAAATGAATCCAAGAAATTAATTAGGCAAATTTTGTTGTATTTGATGCTAAAAATGTTAAGTAAGAAATTCAGCGTGAAAAATATGCACTAACAGGATGACTGGCACGTCAAAGATAATATTGCTACGGTTGTGTTAAATTTAAATTCAAATCTTGGGTTTACAAAACGAAAAGTAAAAATTCATTCAGACATGAAAATATTTAAAACCTGAAATAACTTTGAAAAAATAATATTAAAAAAAAAAACTTTATCATTATCACATTTAATTACTACTCATTTATTTTATTTATATTATTTTATATTAATATTATGCACCATGCTTTTACTCTACACTCAGGCTAACAAGAATTTCTTGAGAAATCAGACTTTTCACGTTGTTTGCCTTATCTTCAAAAAAAAAAAAAAAAAAAAATTGAAAAAACTAATGAGCAATCTCAAGAAAAAAGTAAAATGCAAATGATAATTGCCTTGTTTACCCAAAATTTAGCATGAAAAATAACTTTCGAGAAAATTTGGTAAGGTTATTTATTTCTTATCATTGATGTCACCTTCACATCAAAAATAAGTTAATAAGTTTCCCATAGTAAAATCTAAAAATAAATTTTTGGTCTTTTTTTTTGCTTTTTTTGCCCCAAAATCAAGCTAACATGAGTTTTTTCTAAAATTTTTCTGTCACATCATTTGCTTTATTAGCAGTAAGTTTAGAAAATTACTGCAAAAAAATAAATATGAATGAATCTAAAAAAAAACGTGAATGAAAACTATGGCTTTCGCCACGTTTACCCAAATTATAAAAAGGACGAGTATCTGAGAAAATCTGGACAGGTTAGTGCTTATTCTTTACATGTTACTTCATGCAAAAAATCAAAAAAAGTTACAAGCAAGCTCAGATAAAAACTAAAAAAAACAGATTTTTGGTCAATTTTTCCCTAATTTACTTAAATAATTTTCAAGAATTTGACTTTTTCAATAAACTTTAACCAAAAACAGGAAAAAGGAAAACAAAAATGATCTCAAAAAAGGGAGAAAACGATGATTTCCAACAAACTGTGCGGATGTTTTAGATGAACACAATATTTAAACAAATTGGTGATCGATTATAATAATAATATATTCAATATTTATATTTAATAATTTGCTAAATATTTTGCTTGATACTTTATGCTGAGTGCTTGGCACCAGGGTCTTTGATAGAGCAAATGTTGTCTGTTTGACTTACTCTTCCCAATTAAAAACATAAACAATTTTCCAATTAGTACCCAAACAAAAAAATTCTGATTACACCCCTCACAATTCACCTCTGCAATCAGTAATTGCCTACGTGATTGCCAAGGTAATTATTAATAGCAACAGCTAAAAAAATTTGCCAAGGCAATGCTGGATGACCTTAGCACGAAAAGCTTGCAGTCAGGCTTGGGAATTCTTACCCTTCCTGTTTAGAATAAAAGCTGACATAAAAGCAAAGAATATAATTTACGATTTAAAGTTGGGATTCTAAAATATCTTGTGTCCTCACAGAGAATGTGTGCTTACCGTTCAGTCGTGGAGCATTTCTAGCCTAATTAACTTAATTTTCACTCTCCTTTTGCCACAACACCCGTGGTTTTTAAAAGAGTTGTGGAAAAGGAAAGGAATAAATAAATTCCATGGGAAAATTGACAGCAAGGTCAATTAATAAAAGTAAATTAACACATTATTGGGATATAGCAATTTATAAAAAATTTCAATTTATACAAAATTAATTTTTGAAAATAATAATTTAAAAAAATTAAAAAAAAAAAAAAGCATGTCAAGAGGAGTTTAGATTTTTTCTTGCACTGTATTGCACCTGCATTATGATTCCCAGTGCTGATCCAAACCACTGCATTGTCTAATTGTATTTTGATCATTTTAATAAAAATTTAATGTTAATCGGAAATGTCACACAATTACATAGAAATGTTTTTTTTTTTAAACTAATGGCTGAACTTAGATTTTCAGCTTTTGTATTAAAAAAAGAGGTAATATCAATACTAGAGACAATACTTTTAAATGGCAACTAATTTTATTTTACATTTCAGCACTGGTAATGATATAAAGCTGATTTAAAAATTGTCCATTAGTCACTAAAATTTCAAAAACATTATTTAACCAAAAAAATGACTGAATAAAATAATTAAACAATATATAAATGACTAAAACACAAAAAGCATCACATGTTATAAACACATTAAATAGCTTTCTTATTGTTAACAGTCTGCCTCAAGAAAAATAAGTAAATTTTGTTACTTGTCCATTAGAAACTAAGTATTTATTTGTTAGTATTTTTTTTTAATTTAAAAAGCTAAACAAAAAAAATAGGAACATTATACAATAAACAACATAGTTTGACTGAAAAAACATAAAAGCCTTAAAAATAGATGTACTTAAATATTCTTTATGTAAATCATTTGGTGAGTTATTTACGAAAAGTGATTGCTAAATCGAATTAACAGGATATTAAAATTTTCAGGTTTGATAATTTAAAATGGTGTTAAAATTTTTATGTTTGTTTTTTACTATTTTATAAATTTGGCCAACTCGGTCCATCTAATCTGATCAGAATTGGCCCAAGTGTGGGTCATGTTCTAACAGTCATTTTAATTTTTTAAGTATGGTTGCCTACCTTAGACTATTTTTAGTATTAAAATTAACAAATAATTTGTAAGTATAACAACTTTTCCATGAAAATGAGGGTTAACTTTAAGCTACAAATGAGTGAAGGAAAAAATTTGCAAAAAAAAAAAAGACGGGTGACACTGGTAAACTAAGAATAAAGTGCGTGGGTATTACATCAATCAATTACTAATCGTTTGTTCACGTGAATTCTTGTTCAGAATGAAGTAAAAGAGGTCTGTTATTAAGGGCAAGAACAGTATGGAAGAAATCATTGTGCTTCTGCCAATAAAAATAAACATTATTACAAACCAATAATTAATTTCACCCAAGCCAACCTCAAAAATTAAACTCCACACACCCTTAAGAGTGAACACCATGTCAAAACACCTTTGAGCTATTACTTATGATTATATAGTTATATTACACTTACTATTACTTAATATTTATATATATATATATATTATAATATATATTACAAATATTACTCAATATATATATATATATATTAATTAATTTTTGTAATATATATTATTTGTGATATATATTATAATAATAACAATAATATATATATATATTATTATAATATACATTACAAATATTACTTAATAT
>JAUZNK010095711.1:0-12212 GCA_035046665.1 Euphysa ruthae
ATCCTAAATAATGAAATTCTTCCATATATCTTGTATTTAAGAGCGGCTAGTGTTGGATTTTCTCGATCGTATTGATGTTTTGTAAAATAAGTGCCACTGCTGTTGACAAACTGTTGGAATAATTTCTGGTAGTTTCTTTCCGCCGTACCACTGCGCAGCGAACTTATTGAACTATTCAAGAGTACTTAATGATGGCAAAGTTTTTCAATTCCTAAAAATTATCAAAAATTATCAACAATAACTATCATTTACCAACAAACATGCTTTTAGTTTTGTTTATTTTAGTTTTATACAGCATTTTTTTGTCAGGTTTTAAGTACATGGTCTTCACATGTTTTTCATCTATTTTTTATCCTCTTTCATTTCATGGATTTTTATTCAAAATTTTTTTTTTTTTTTTGCGTAAATTATTTTGTGTGTGCCGCTCTAGTTTTTTTTAAATTCAGTCGACTCTTGGTCAAAGCCAAAAAAACCCCTACATAAAGGACCCTGTAAACAGGGGTTAATATCACAAAACATTGACATGCACTATGTATTATAATCTTAATTTATATTTCTAGGAGTCTTTTTTTGAATTTTCTATCATAAGTTTATTATTAGATTGAGTGTTTTCTAGATTAATTTTTCTTAGACTCATCCCACCCTACCGAAATTTCTAGTCTATGAACGAAAGTAAAAGTAATATACAAACAATTCGGTTTTTAAATAAATTCTAAGGGAGGGAGAAATATATTATATGCCAAAATAGATAAATTGCTATTAAAGGCGGATAACGGTTTACAGTAAGTGAATTTATTTTCTTTTTTAGCATCATAATCTACACAACATTGTTAGGATTAACAGAAGCCTTTATTACAAGATTGCCCTGTTCGTATTACGGTAAACTATATGAGGAAGCAGAAAAGTATTACCCTGGAAACTGTAACAAGAGCATTAGTTCTATATCTCGCATTCAATGCATGAAATATTGCCTTGTGAAAAAATTTTGTATATATGCAAACTTTAATCATAAATATGGTTTATGTGAACTTATGGATACTGTAAAATCAACAAGCCATATAAATGGTAGCTGGGTAGCTCTTCTTCCAAAAGTAACAACGGTTAACGTAAGAATTTAAAATTGCTACATTTTTAATGCATAGTTTTTAAAAATATGGGATTGAACTAAACGAAAAGCTCATTTAAGTTATAAAAATTTTACTCATGATGGACACAGAATTTGTTTCCTAAAAATATTTCTTAGACATTCCAAAGCTTAGATAACAGGCTAATAGCGAAAATTTTGTTCAAAAACATCAAATATTTATTTCTTTAGTTTTACAGCTGTTTAACTGTCTGAAAATACTTTTTTAGATTGGCCAAAAATGCGAACAGTTCAAACCATGTAGGGAAGGCAAATGGTGCAGGGATGTTTGTAAAATAGTAGATGGCCAATATACACACACCTACAAATGTTTTGGTATGTAAAATTTCGTATATATTGGATGAGTTCGAATACTACCGTCTGGGTTAGGTGATCTAAAACTGAAACTATATAGCTTTACCAATCATTCAAAAAGTAATTTCACAATTTTAGTATAAAACTAATCTTTGGTCTAAGAAACTATAAACTAATAATAAACCGTTGGTTTACATGAAAAAATTTTTTTAACAAATAAACGACAATGGTCAAAAATTAATGAAAGGTACAAATAAAATAAATCGAATAGAAATATAAACAGAGAAAGTAACTGCTTTTTTACATTAAAGGTTAACAAGGAAAATTTGAGAAACACCCTACTGTTCGACTAATCAACTCAGCAAAGAACGAGATAGGAAAAATTAGTACAGCTATATTAGACAACATTAATATTAACATACAAAATAAGTTCAAACTTAACCAGTGGAAGAATACAAAAGCTGTTATTGATTGGTTTAAAAATATTAGCAAGAAGGAATTGCACATATTTCTTATATAATAAAGTATTTACAGTTAGGATTTTTATCTTTCTATTAAAGAAAAATTTCTAAACGACTCATTAAAATTTGCAAGCATGCACACAGTAATTAGAATGCAGGATATGAAAATAAGTTAATATGCAAGAAAATCTTTGTTATTTAATAGAGGTGAAGCGTGGTTAAAGCGTGAGGAAGGTCTAATCGATGTGACAATAGGTGCATACGTCAGAGCAGTGTTTATGTTATAATAAAGAAAATATTTTACTATACCAAGACAACGGTTTAGCAGTGTTCAAAAATAATAGTGCCCAGAAATGGAAAAAATATTATAGAAAAAGCAATAAAAGAAAAAATTCAAAACATAATGTTTGAACATAGTAATTCAATGCAACATTAAGTCGAATTCACATTAAACACGAATCCCATTATCCAAATAATAAGCCAGAAAATACAATTGATTATGTCCATAACGATTTCAACCACCCAACAAACATATTAAAAGAGCTACCACTCGCAATAGAAAGCAGACTAAATAAATTATAGTCAAATGAAGAGTTGTTCAAACACGCAACTCCAATATTTCAAGAAGTCCTTAGAAAAATCCTCTATCAACCATCAGTTTTTGTATAAACGAAACAAAAACGTCCAAAATAAAAATTTAAGACAAAGACAAATCATTTGGTTTAATCCCCCATAAGTCAGAGTGTTACAACAAAAATAGGTAAACAGCTTCTCCAACTAATAAGCAATCACTTCCCCTGCCACCACAGGCTTAGAAAAACATTTAATAGAAACAATATCAAAGTTAGTTACAGTTGCATTCCAAATATCAAATCAATAATAAGTCCCCACAATAAGAAAGTTACATCTACTGACCCAACTACACCACAAGAACGATCATGCAACGGTATTGACAAAGAGAAATATTCACTTAGTCAAAAATTCCTTGCAAAAATTATCACCTATAAAGCAGTTATTTCATCAAATCTACAACATCGTAATGAAAAGATCTACTTCGGTTCATGTTAAATAATATTTAAACAAAGATTTTCAAATCACACAAAAGCATTCAGACTTGATAAATACAGAAAAGACACCGAACTTATCGAATACTGGAAAATAAAGGATCTAGATGGTGAACCTCTAGTTAAGTGGAAATTTCGAAAAGCTGCAAAACATACAAAGTAAATTCTAAACGATGTAATCTGTGCCCTAGTGAAAAAACGGATATTGCCACATACAGGGGCAACAACGTTATCAACAAACGAAACGAAATTGTTTCTAAATGTAGACACCAAACTTAATACCGACTAATCCGATTGGACACCAAAGATTAGTTCCCTTTATCGCACTAAGTAAAGGATAATCATCTTTATTCTTCATTTCTTTAAGTTTTTTTTTTTTTTTTTTTTTTGCATTAAATTTTTCATTCCTTCATTACCATATTCCTTCATTTCATTTCTTTATTTTAATTTATACTTTCTTAATTTTTCAGTTCAATATAGACAATATTATAAACTACGATATAACATTTGATAGGTGAAATTGTTAATAACTTTACTGGTGGTACATGGTAATAGTCGATACAGGTAATAACTGAATAGGTTTAATTTTTTTGCAGTAACTCGATGAGCTGGGTAAGTTGCCATTATTCTTTTGCTTGAAATATCGGCAATATAAAAAATGGCGATGCAACATTTGATTGGTGGAGTGGTAAATGGTAACTGGTGTTATATAACTTTTGATAGAGGCAGTCGCTAAATAAATTTGATTTTAGCAGTAATTTGAGCTAGATCAATGAGTGTTTTATTTTGCTTGCAATGTAGACAATATTTATTGCAGTGTAAAATAGATTCCAAAGATTATATAAAAAGTGTGGTTGGAAAGTCTAATAGTTGATGGAGTTAGAGCATATAGGGGTATATTAGTACTACTCTCAACTACTGAATAATCTTCCCCCAGCCCGATAGATAATTTTTTGAAAATTTTCCACCTCGGTCTTTTGTTATTACAGACCCCTATCATTAGTTTTGAGAAAATTATCACCTGTGTTGAAAAAGCAAAGCACACGTATTCCATTGAAAATAAAATCATTCTCCTATTGGCCCGTTTTGTGATAAAACTTTATTTTCTCTTAACATATCCGATGAAATAGGAAGAAAATATAAAAACAACAACATATCCGTTATCTGTCTGCAGTCATGGTTTCGTTTAAGTGACAACACTAATGCTATAAAAAAATTTGACTATAACTGTAAAAAAAAAGAAAAACTTGTCATTTAAAAAAAATATAAATTGGCATTGCGTAAAGTATCATTTAGTAGAGCCAAATGTTTATATAGACTTTTGCAAAATTATGCAATTTTTGAAGATGATTGTCTTGTTGCAATTTGGTGTCGGTATCTAACAGTGTTTTTTTATTTGGTGATTAATTTCGATGAACTGGGAAAACTAAAATCAAACTTGACTATTTTTGAAACTATTGGACTCTGATGATCTGGTAACTTCCTGCAAACACCTTCACTTGAGACAGTATAATGTACATCAGAGACAGGAACCAAAGACCAAAGAAGATTATGATTTCTATTTGCTACGAGCATGGGACAAGAAGATCGAGGTTGAAGACAGTTTCAAAATCTAGTAAGAACGGTATATTGATGAGCAAGAGTTGAATTTTCTGAAGTGATAAAAATTACAATATTTAAAAACACTACATTTGCTAATATGAATATTTCATTGCAATAGTTTTTATCTTTTTCTTAGTCAAACAGAAAACACTGCCAGTTGCCATTTTCATTTCATAAAGTTTTTTCATTAACTATAATTTTGTACAGTTTCAGAAATGGGAATTTATTCCCGTACAAATGTTACAATATTTACTCCTAACTGGTAATACGAAGCATATACTTTACATTGTTCTAATATTTGCAAAACCTTAGTTCTGTGTATTTGTTAAATGACCGCTCGATACCAGCAGTTATCATCACTTATAGTATGATTATCCATTTGTACATCTAAACCCATTCTACGGGCATTCTCATCAATTTGATTATCTAAAACGATAACTTGCTTGTTGATAGACAAGATAAAGAAATATTGTTTGAAGAAATTTTTAGCTTATTAGGAAAAGATATAAATTAATATTGATAGATACTTGAATTGGCTCTGAAATGGCTAATAGCTATAATACTACTATCTTTTTTGTGTTAAATGAAGAAAGTTTGATATTTCTATTCATTTTTGTAGAAAAAAACTGCAACAGAATTACAACACATTTTCTTACGCTGTAATATTTTGACTGGCATGACAATTATGGAAGACAATAAAAATTTAAAAAAAATCTAATCCATCAAATTTTAGTCTCAAAAGGGCTTGGTGTTTCATTTGCAAAATGACGCTACTTTTGTCCGAGGTTAAAGTGGACCTGGAAAAATCCTAATTTTAGGAAGCCGAAAATTGACCAGTCCATTTTTGGTGACAATTCAAGTTATATCAAACATTCTGACACCAAACATTCTGAAAACATTAAAACATCACAGGATGCGTAGTTCGAAGCTGCACCAGAATGAATCAATTATTTCAAGTGTATCCAAACTTTATGGCCCTCTGTGTAAATGTCTAAATTTGGATATTTTGGATCCATAATACACCATTTTTGATAAATCAAGTTATGCAAAACAATCAGAAAACTTTAAAACATCATTGGATAATTTCTCATCCTATGGGAGAACTGGTGATAAATATAGGGTCGGGCGTCGCGGTACTGGATGAGCGGTTATTTACCGTAAACTCAAATAGGAGCTCTAAGTATACCAGACTCAAAACTTTTTAAAAAATACTAGTTCGAAAAGTGTTTGTTAGCACCATGTTAAAAAAGCACAAAGGCGTTTGAAATACGTTCAATTATTGTTGTTACGATTATTAATTGGTTGGTAAGGCCCGCAGAACGATGAATAAAGTTGGTGTCGCCTATTTAAGCTGTGCCTGATTGAGTGAAACATTTTAAGATTGACACAAGTTGTGTTGCATGTGCAAAAGTGTCCTAATTTTGGCTTTTTGGGTAGGTACATAATTGTGTTTTGCTAATAATTCAAGTCATACAAAACACTGTAACACCTCCTTAAATGCGTAATTGAAAGCTTTAACAAATGAAGCAAATATTTTTAGAGTAGAGCAATTTTAGGTGCCTGTGCCTAAATGTCCTAATTTGGCATTTTGGTTCTATAACAAATTTTTTTTTTGATGTAATAGGCAGGTAAAATTCTCATACAGAGTAAAACTGTATATCACAAAGTATTTATTAGCCTCAGTCCTATCTAAATTACAGTGGCACAATTTCAAGGCAATGAAACGCAAGAAAAATAGTTAATAAAAAAAAAGGTAAAATTGAAATAAAAACACCAAAAGTATGTGACTTTTATTAGCTTAAATAATTCACAATAGATGGGGTAATTACGGAGTTTATTCACTTAAACTCAAAATGCAAAAGACATTCAAAAAACCAGCAAGAACTCACATTTGTGGAAATAAATTATCTGTAGAAAGCAATAAAATTATTTTTGAATTGGTTTTGATTTCGTAAGTATTGTCTCCTTTTACTTAGTATCTACTGTTCAATTATTATTAATAAAGAAATGGGAAGGAGAGAAAAAAAAATATAAAAAATTAGGCACGAAATTTGGCACGAATTTAAGAAAAAATTTATTCACGAATTTAGGCATGAAAAAAACCTTGCTTGCTATAGAGAATTTTTCGCGTTGTAACCAAATAAGCACCAGCTGCAAAGTACGCTTCAATCATTTTTTTGCTTTCGCAGATCAAGTTTCATAGTTTTTTGAAATTTTTTCTGTTATGACTTTTGCTTCAGCTTCTGAACGCATGAATATATTACTCAATATACATTTGTTTCATCTAATATATTTTTTGCAAAAGATAATTTTTCATGAAGTCAAATACAACGATTGGCTAAAGTAGGCAATGAATTTGAAAAAGAAAAATAAATACCTTCTGTCATGATCGTAATTAAAAACTGTGCATTTTTGTTTTTTTCTATTTTTTGATCATTTTTAAGCTGTTAGAATGCATCAAAAGTTTTACCGATCAAAAGTTTTATCGATATTGATATTGAAAAAACGGCAATCAAAAGAAAAATTGTATATAAAGATTATTCACACACTTTTAAAACAATTTCTCTAAAACCATTGCAAATGTACAAAGTTGTAGGATATTCGACAAAAAAAAAATAGATGTTAGTGCATTCACTATATAAATGACACGTAATACATACTATTGCTAAACAAGCCAACAAATATAAATTTTACAATTCGTGTTTAATCACAGTAATGATGCATTTACGTCAAAACTATCTATCCTCAAGAAAAAATATTGTTTAATTACAGACAATAATAATTTGTGTTACTTTTAAAACAATTTTAGTGGCTCTTCATCGAACCAATCGTTTCATATGTTGAAATATCTGCATTTAAGGAGAAGTTGTCAGCAAAGAATATCTGAAGATTCTGAAATACCTTCAAAAAGATATTTATATACTAAGCATAACTAGAATAGCAATGAATGATTTTATCACAGGAAAAGAAACAATTCTTTATAGTAAAAAATACCATGTAAAAGATACAATGCAGCCATTAAAGACATTGAAAACCAATGTAAATAAAAAGTTAATGCTACATGACAATTGCAGATGGTTTTTTGAAATAAAATAGGAAATTATGATATTTTATAGTAAAAAATTTTAGTTACATACTGTATTTATAACTATATGCTATATTTATTTTTATATATTTATTTTTTCTATGGTAAACATTATGTTTTGAAAATGGAATCACTACGTTTCCTTTTGGCATTTCAAAGTTAGAGATAATTTGATCGCAATAATATATAAACTAAAAATAAAACATTATTATGAACAGTTTGAATTTCATCCAATTTTTAGTTAAAGCCAACCATAAGTTATGTATTATATAGTTTATAACTAAAAATAAAAAAGAAAAAAAATTTTTCAAATATGAAAAGGCAATTATCCACGAGGCAATAAAATTCTAAAAACAATTTTCTATGGTTTATAAACTTTATATTTATAAATAGGTTAACATTTTAAATCTTTTATGGGCAGACAGCACAAAATCATACACAAAGAAATATAATAATAATAAAAAAAAATCAATCACTTACCCTGTTAATTAGAACGATGTTCCCAAAATGAAAATACGGCAACGGGTTGCTCTCGAAAACCGTTCAATGTCTTTTTTGGAATTTTTACTGATGATTTTTTACCTTCAAAGCTGCGACTTGCACCAAAAGCTAAGCCTTTGCATCAATATTTCAAAAATTAAAAGCATTTTAGTTTTATCAACCAAAAAAATCAATTTTTGGGACAATTAGCGATACTCTTAAAAAAACATATATATATATATATACAAATATTTTTTTTTTTTTTTTTTTTTTTTTTGTAATTGCATAATTTTATTTGAGGTTATTAGTAACACACTAATAAACAAGCATGCCACATTGGGAATCAAAAGAACTTATAATTTTTTTTAAATCTTCAACGCCATCGGAAAAATGCCATTTTTAGGAAAACACGAAAAAAAAAACTATAAAATAAATAAAAACTCTTAAAACTCTCCACTGCCGTTTCCTAACACCTCTACCTAAAACCTTTTATAATTAATTAATCTTAATATTTTTTTCTCAACTTTTCCAGTGTAGAACACTGTTTCTTCAATTTTTTTTAAATGTGCACGAACCTTTTTTACACAATACTGCTTCAAGTATGCGACGCTCGATATTTCTCCAACAAATTAATAAGAAAGCGTTCCCCTTCGTTAACGCGGAAAACCGCTGAAGATACCCAGGTAAGTAATTTCCTATGCTCAACAAATAAATCTTTGGAGCAACCCTTCCAAATAAATTCATTCAAGGACTCGTTTGGATTGTGTGTCTTACCATAAAGACACTTCTGTAAGGTTTTTGTTGCCTAACACTTTGAATATCGTACGAGTAAATCACAAATTGCTTTTTGTATCATTATTTTTCTATAAGATAATTTACCAGTTAATTTGTCAGCCTAAAACATGAGTCCTTTGTAGGCAAGCGATTCCATGTTTTACTGTCAACACTTTCCGAACAGTGGAAGAGAACAGCGACAACCCATTTTCACATCGTATACAAGTTGCCAACATTTTGACATAATGCTATGCCATAACATGTTTTGAGTGTAAGCATCACTTTTTCTTTGTGTCTTTCTGCTCCACCTTACTTTTTGAAATCACTAAAAAGTCCTAAATGTCATTTTTTAGATTTCGTGGTCGCTTACTGACCCGCTTCTGAACATGACCGGTGCAATCCCCTTCTTTAATAGAAACTTTGTCACTGTATGGTTTAGCATTGTTATTAAACATGTGTTGTAGTAACTGCTATCACCATCACCAATAAATTTGATATGTCAAAAGTCGGTGTTTTTTCATTTTGCGCATAAAAATTGTATGTACGCTGCTCTCGATTCTATCAACCCGGTATTTCTATCAAATGGGTTCTTTCCTCTTTTTATAAATATTTCATCTTCGCTTGGAGATGATTTTTCATATTTTGATGATAAAAAAGTGTTTGTTTCCATGTTCGCAATCTTAATTTCCCGTATTTATATTCTCACCACTAACCAGGTTATTTAACAAATATTTTGGGCAAAATACCTCAGGAATGAGTTTATTAATCTGTTGTTAGGGTAAAATCAATTTTCAGAGACATTTTTAAAATTTCGATTTTGTGACACTTTGAGAAAAGTTTGTTTTTTGGAAATTTTTAATCTCGGAATCGGATTCTAAGATAGTTAAATAGGCAGAAAAGATAGTTTGATGAAAAAATTATTTTCTAAAATTTTTTTCTGTACTATACACTTAAGTTTTGATATTTACCAAGCTTTATTTTCAATATTGTGCTTTTTGAGGGTCTTTAAAAAAATTAAAATAAAATAATAACTTTAAATATGACATAAATATAGCGTTGTATAAACATATAAATATATATAAATATACATATAAATATACTTGGTTTCATTAGATACAACGATTCTTAGAGATCTAACCGCCACTTCATCGTCACTGTTGCTAGATGATAGTCAATACAAAGCCCAATCGGCAGTAAATGAAATCATAGGTGATCCACCAATGGCAACTAAATATGAGGAAAATAATTGGTTTCTCATCGATATCGCTATGGTGATTCGCTTAACTAGCGTAAATGTATTTGCTAACCTAGTGAATAGCGAGACAAAACTCGACAACAAAGATGTTGTTGTTCATGTTGGATTGGAAGAAACAAACACCAAAACAATTGCAACATTAAATGGCTTAGATAATGAAATAGTAAAAGTCCCTGAGGAAGTTAACGTCGTTCGATATGTAATGCTAACGAAAAAAATACATAGATTAAACATCTGGGAGGTAGAATTGTATATATTGTGAACAGAAATTCTAAAATCAATAAACGCAATGGAACTACCATAGCAGACTCATTAAAAATTTTCCCGAATAAAAGAAATCCTAATTTTTGAATATTTTTTTCTTGTATGTTGTGTAAATTATTATTCTGCTCGTAAACAAAATTTCTTTTTATGTTCTTTGTATTTCCTTTTTATATCTAGAGTAGCGTCTTTTCTTTAAAAAATAAACATTTCAACCTGAATAATACTTTAAATTCATTTCTTAATTCGAACAACGCATTTCTAACCTATTTATATTTTTAACGTTGCGGAAGATTTTTGGAGTAGATTTTGATATGATGAAAATGTTAGTAAAAATTTTCTTTAAGTTACTATTATGTATTAAATTTATTCATTTTGGTAGACTAATGTGCAGGAAGTCATCATAGAATGAGAACAACTAAAAGTCTAAAATAAGTGGCGCATGATTCTTCTAAAACTTACATAAAAATGTTGTTACTGGGTTTTAGAAATCTTTTTGTCCAATTTTTCGTATAATAATTTAAAATAATTTAACCGTTTAACACCAAGGCGAGTATAATTTGTCTTCAATAATGCTTAGCTATATAGAGGTGTGAATCGATTGAGTTGAATGGAAACATGCTCAACTAACTAATTGCAGAGAATTTAATCCTTTGGTTCGCGTCGGCTTGAAATGTCGCTTCGGTATTTTGGAAATATAGTTTTGGAGTCTATTAAGTGTTATTGCACGATATAATTTTTTCTGTAAATTATACCAATCTCCAATTTTACTTTTTACTACTTAAACTTTAGCATTTGTCTTAATATCATTAGTTAATCGCAACTTCTTACAAGAACAATAGCTGTCGTTTTTTTAAATCATAATTTGGATTTGAATATATTTTCGTGTTATTATCTAACCATTAGATTTTAGCGTTGTTTTGAAGTTTCAGTTAAAATTACGTCAGTCAGCAGTTATAACAACTATTTAGAATATTACCAAATGAGCGTAAAAGCACAAATTGTGAAATAATTTTAAAATATACAACAACAATTTTTATACTAAGTTTATTAACCGACTTGTTTCAATAATACAATTATCATTTTCAAGGTTAAACATTACTTGTGTACTGTGTAAGCAGTTAGTATCATCTATCATTATAGACAAAGGATACTAACTGTTTTCACAGTACACAACTAATGTTTAACCTTGAAAATGATAATTGTATTATTGAAACATGTCGGTTAATAAACTTAGTATAAAAACTGTAATTGTATTTTTTTATACTAATTAGAAGTAATTAACATGAAAAATAATTTATAATTAGTAATTTATATATCCTTTTGTAAGAACTTAAAATATAAATGTATGATCTTAAAGTCAATACATGACTTTCAAGTAGAGTTTTGAAAAAAATTTTTTATCAGATATTAATCTCAATTTATACTATTATATATTACAAGGTGTGTGTGTAACATGTAACATATTTGATCACAAACATTCATTGATAAGACAAAAAGCTATACTTGTTATAATTTAATTTTTTTCGTGTTTTTTATCCGTTTTGCTTCATATTTATAACAACAGTGATAATGAAGAAAATAATAATAACAGCTAACAACTCTCATCGAGAAAATTTATTACTTTGAAAATGATAAGAAGTGTTTACTAAAATCCAAAGGTGCCTTATAGCTTCCTTCCTTGCATGCTTGCATGCTTGCTTGCTTGCTTGCTTGCTTGCTTGCTTGCTTTCTTACTTACTTACTTACATACTTACTTACTTACTTACTTACTTACTTACTTACTTACTTA
>JAUZNK010095722.1:0-12211 GCA_035046665.1 Euphysa ruthae
TTGAATATGACTTCATTAATTTAAGAAGATTTAAAGTCTTATTTTCCCAGTAAAATAAGACAATGCAATGACTTCAATTTCAGATTGAATATGACTTTATTAATTTAAGAAGATTTTATCTCTTTTTTTCCCAGTAAAATAAGACTTTCACAAGTTTTAAGGTCATAAATTTTGGAGTGTTATGAAGAAATTAGTCAAAAAATTAACGCTATCAAGTCTATTATTCTAGAAGTCCTAATTTCCTGCTCCGATCATAATTTCCCGAGAAAATAGGACCCTTGACGTCATAATTTCCCATTAAATGAAGACTCCGAAGTCATAATTTCCAGGGGTCATAATTTCCCGTGACACCAGCAAAATTCAAAAAGATACTAAATATAAAAATTTAACTCATAGCACGTGCTTATATGACGCAAAGATAGTGTTCTATGCAGAAATGTGTTTGTTTGATATTACATGAATTAGGGCTCAGAAAAACGTCTTCAATAGCTGAATTTGTAAATATTATCATGGTATCGAAATGATTAAGAATGTGAAGAAGCAATAGAGACACTTTTCCAACCTGAAGTCAGGCAAATAGTAGAAACCAATCAACAAATATTTGAACCATATGCTAAAATGATTGATGATAGATTTAAAAATTTTCAGCGAACTCTTTAACAAGATCTAATTTTAGGTTGTGAAAACGATGATATTTAATGCAGGAAATTTCTAGTGATGACGAAAATTCGGACGATAAAACTTCTAATAATCTCAACCCTTCCGTTACTCAGCCAACTACAGTAACAGTCGAGTATATCAAAGACAGTGTAAACTCATCAAATACACAACAGGTCTTAGTTTTTAAATTAGTTCATACTTATGCGAGAGATATTTGAGGAATTCAAATTGTGTCAAGCCCAGACCATTGAACCCATTGCACCTATTTGCTATTGGAAATGCTGGCTAAAGTAAAATTTTCATTGTCAGGTTATTATTTGATCATTTAAATAAACGCTGTACACTTAAAAATCCAATACGAGAAAAGGTTCTTCTGGCACCTAGCTGGTTTTATAGCATTAATATTGGTGGAGCAACCTTTTATAGTGCTTTATGTTTAAATTCTTATTATACAAGCGCACAACTCTCTCAATTATCTCTCAATCCAAAAAAGAGGGATGGGCTAAGACAAAATTTATCTGAAATTCAAGCAGTTAATATTGATGAAATATCGTTAGTCAGTCATTTAAGCATAAAACACAATAACCAACCATTGAATTTTGGTTACTACCTAATTTATTCGTCTTTTTTCTTTCCCTTTTAATTTAATAAATAACATATTTATATGATATCAGAATAATAGGCTTTTGCGAGAACTGAAAACGAAAAAAAGAAGAGAGACTTATTATTTATACTGCAAAGAAATTCTAACAATAAACGAAAACAAAGGCGGAGAGTTGCAATCTCCGTATATTTCTGTGCCGCGTTTTACAAGAAGGTGTTATTATTAGTGTCGAACCTATTTCTTTAATATAATTCGCATTTAATGAACAAGTGAGATATCGTTATAGAAGAATAAACACTGATCTCCAATATAAGATAAATGCGAGAGGTTTTTTTGAGTTGTTCTTGTCTCTTTGGAAATTGTTTTCATATCAGATAAATCGGACTCTGTAGATTCTAAAATTTGGCTCAAATGAAATATTCAGTCTAACTCATTACAAACTTACTTTTCAGTTATCTGACTTTCGCATTCTTTACTAAAATCTGTTTGGAACCCAATAGCAACGGTTTTTAGAACCCTCTGTGTAATTTCAGTTTTTTAATTGTCTCTGTGATGTACTTCTTTCTATGTTAGCTTTATTGTTGCAAATATCAGACAAAAATTAACTGGCTTTTGATGATGATGCTGACGGAATAGAATGAGCCTTAAAAATGCCAAAATCTTATTTAACGAACCTGGAATAGTTGAGCTAACCACCTGCTTGCGAGGTGGTTATTTTACCAATCCCAAAAACAATTGATGGTTTCCTGATGTTTTCCTCTCAATCATTGGTATTATCGATATATTCTGATTATGCAGACACAACACACAAATTGCTATCTTCTGGAAAATTGGGAGATGATAACGAGGGTGGCGAGCTACCTTTCCCACAACCTAAATGTAGTTTATGGAATTTAAATTTTTAAATGCTGTTAGTAGTCACTATGATTCTAATTCCTTGAAGATATAAAGCTGAAACATGAGATGCAGATGAAAGTTTCATCAGAGCGGCCATTAAAGTTAGATGTTAGTTTGAGAGACCATGTGAAAAATCCCATTCTGGTTTAATAAAATTAATTACTAATTGAATATCAAAGACAAATGTATATCTTGGTTTGGGTGGTCTACTATTAAACACACCTGTCATTACAGAACTGACAAGATAGTTATGTCCTACTGGTTTTCCATTGACAAGTTGATGGTAAGCCAAAATGGCATACAATGTTCCCTAATTTGATACCTAGAGTAAACAACTTTATAAGATAATTAAGTATCGAATTTAAATCCCCTTGAAATGGATGAACTTTCCCTTGAGAGCAGCAGCCAAACCAGAATTTCCACACCGGTTCGTAAGTTAATAAAAAATTTGTTCGTTGTGAAATCGAAATAAATTTGGCAGGTCCTTCTGAAACTACTCCCTCAAGTAATTTTTTCCTGAAAATTTCCAAGCCACTAGTTGAAGGGAGATGGTGAAAACTAAAGGTTGTATCACTCTTGACGAGTTTAATAGGAGGTTCTTGGTTTGAAAAATGAGCATTAGACTCATCATCGATAGCCTCAGAAACTCTGAATACCAATACTGGCTTGGCCATGCTGGTGTGATTAAAATCATCTTCTTGAACTCTTCTGTTTGAAAATTGTTTAACACTAATTATCAGAGAAAAAGGAAAGAATGCATTCAGAAATTGATGGGATCAATCCCGTTTCTGAGCATAGGTGGCGTGACTTGTAAGATCCGGCTACATGATATATACTGTGAAAGCTGATGGGACACTGGAGATTCCAAATGATCTATCTGACCTCTGTCAAATCCGCCCGAAGACATGTGGACATATTTTCTATTCCGTCGGCTCAATTTTCAGACGCGAATGTCGGTCTGCTTTGACATTCAGTTTGCATGAAATATATTCCGCAGTAATCTTGACTGAACAACTAAATAGTTAATCACCAATTTTGGTTTCTTCTTGTGTTGAGTTCTTTGGAAAGACTTTCTTGGATGAGAAAATGTTTATCTAATCTGTTCGTGAACTTAACTTGTCGCAGAGATAAGTGTTTTAAATTTTTTCCAGAAATATTCTGGGTCGTTTTTTTGTGATAAAGTTAGTTTTTCTTTTAGCATTTTTTTAATTCAGCTGTTTAATTTGTAGTAGACATGGTATTAATTTGTCGTTGATGGGTGATAGCATTGTTTCTTTTTGCCAGTAAGAAAACAGATTTCTCGTCATATAGAAGTAACTTTTCAACGCATATGCTGACTCATCATCTTTAGAGTTTCTGGCATCTTTGAGAAGTATCCATAAAGTTCTCATTATATTAGGGTCTCGTATTTGCATTTTTTCCAAGACATTTTCCAGCGCCAAATCAGAATTTTTTTATTTTTCTTTTAAAATTTCAGCAAGGAAAACATGCAACTTTTTAATTGGCTTAAGTTGCATGTGCCTGGACTTTCAAGGAGAATTGCGGACGAATGATTGTCACTTTTAGAAATGGAGGAAGAAAAAGATTGATCTTTCGTTTCCTTTTCAAATGAAACTTTCTTTCCTTTCAACCATATCATAGCTAGCGCTACGTGAGGATAGAATTTGTTGTTTATGTGGTGAACTATCCATGTGATTTTCGACTGTATATTTTTTATCGGAAGCCATTACTTTTTCTTTGTTTTTTTCTCTGAGTTCCGCTTCTCACATTAAAAAATAACCAAAAAGGAAGGAAGCCTGAATTCCAGTTTTTCATACTTGGTTGGTTAATCGAAGCAATGTTACATCAAACGAAATTTTTATGAAATATAATTTAATCTTATAAAGCAAGCAGCGCACCTCACTACTTTACGTAGTCGTAAGCTTAGTTCTTTTGTAACCTATGTACTTAATTTTTTACGAGATATGGCATTTGATAATGGGTAAAATTATCCTCTTTCCCGTAAACATGTATTTTTTTTCACCAGGTTTGTATTAAGGAATGTAATAGGGCTTACCCATGTTAAATGACTATTGAAATACTTAATTGTATTAACAAACATTGGTTACACCATGTTCTGCATTTTTATCCATAAATCTTTACTGAGCTAGTCACTTTAGTTTGACCCTTGGAAGTTTACCTGCTTGCTTGGTCAAATACTTGTAACATTAATAGTAGGTCAATAGACAAGTTTGTTATATTTTCTTTATGAGGATTGTATCGGCTGTGATTTTTTCCCTCAAGGGGAATAGGAATCTATTTATAAATTTATTGCCATTGTTGGAAGTTATAATTAATATTTTATGGGAGAATATTCAAAAGGTTTCAAAAGATTTAAAGGTATCTTGAAGGTATTTATTTTTATGTCATTATGACTGATTGAGCTAAGTAAAATAACCAATAACTTTAATTTTAATTTGTGTTTTCACTACTTTTATATGACAAGCCACAAAACACGTATAGATAGAAAGCTTATAGATATACATATATTTTATAATAATAAGCTTTTTGATTGTGAGATTTTGCATAATGAATAGATATTGTTAAGAAAGGATTATATTTCTTGCAAATGTATGAGTAATAAAATAAATTTTAAGTAACTCATACTCGCGCAAAGCAATATCCAAAATAATTATAAAAATTTTACCGCAAGTTTTATAAAATAATTTTTCCTTTAAATTTAATTTTGTTTGTTTAGAAAAAGACACTGAAAATCTGCTGACGAAAAAGTTAAGTTATAATGAGTGAGTGATTTTTTTTCTATATCTACATTTCATTAATATCCCTTATGACTCCACTGCCATTGTATTTTGCTCTAAGTTGAAAAATGAGAATGACAGGATATTTTTTAAAAATTTTAAGTTTTATTATCGCGTAGACTAGCAAATTTTTTTTAAAGTTTTTATAGTAAAAAAAAAAAAAAAAAAAATTGCAATGCGTAGTAAATATTATCTTTCCAAAATAAAAATTCAGTTCTTTAAAGCTGAAATTAAATTTCAGTACAGTTAAATTGTACAAGTCATTTTATTACGCGTTTGCATATTCTATCAGCCAATTGTTTAGAGAGTCAATATACAAAAGTTTGCGAAAAAGTTTACAAAAGTAATCTCAGTCCTCAGAGATTACGGTATAACTTTTATACAAAAGCGTTTCCTCATTAATCCTGCATTAAGTTTTTTTAACTGATTTAAAGGTTTCAATCATCAATAGCCGTGGATGTTTTGGTATGAATGCTGACGGTTTTTTCCAAATTTAGCAATTCATCAAAAGGGAAGTTATGGCTCAGATGAAATACTCTAAGTGTAGGTTTTTAAACTCATTGAATTAGCTTGTAGTCATTTTTCTTGAAAATTATCAAATGACGATAAAAAAATCTAGCAAGAACATAACCATCTAAAAGTTTTCTAGCTTAATTAGAATTCGACGATCTTTCCTTTGTATGCCTCAATATTCTTGCGATTACCAGTTATGGCCACTGACTGCTCCTGTGTTTTATAACGGTATGCGATCTTGTCGTTCGGGTCAAAGCGCCAAAAGCCTGTTGTCCAGGATGTTTATCTTTATCATGCCGACATAGGCTAGCCTGGTCTTTTTATCCTGAGACGTTTATGGAATAAAATTTGCATAAGAACGTAGCCTTGATGATATGTTCACAACCTACGTTGTTTTGGTGTTTATTTGGTATTTTGGGAGCATCTATTTGAAAAGTTCTAGTAATTGCCGGCGCTTGGGAGTGAACTCACCACCTGTAAGATTCATCTTATTATGGAAGTGGTTGACAACGTAGCTGACAAAGCAGTTTACAAGCTCGCCGTTATTTTCCAGTTCCACAATCTGCCCGGCTTGTCTTTGCTGCTCGGGAAGCGTGCGAAGCTTATAATGAATATAGACTAGACCAGACATTTCAGTCCCTCATGTCAAATTTGCTGAACAACACGTATTTAAATACCAGTTTCCTTTCCTTTTTGAGAAAAAGGTGCATTTCTAATTTATTTATCTTTTATGTACGACTGCATATTTCACAATCTTCTCCTGTTTATACTTGCCGCATACGGCTTTTCGTACAATAGGCAGAAAATTTTAAAAAGCTGCCTCTTTTTCAGGAATCAAACAAAGAAACTAGGCTGAATTTTCAGTGAGTTGTTAGAAATAACACGACAAGTTTCTTCAAGGCTCCATTCTTAAACCGCTTTTATATAATACTTTTTTCAAGGATATGTTCTTTTTCATACCTGAATCTCAGATTTGTGACATAACTGACGATAACATCTTGTAGGCACGTGATATTTTTTTTAAATAATACTCTAGACCGGTAATATAACGATAAGTTTGCAGATTCAAAAGCTAGTTCCATCATTATTCCATACAATAATTCCATGGTTGTTAACACAACAAAGATCCAAATTATGTTTTTAGGTGTTTAAGATCCATGAAATATTATATTTAACATTTATAATGTTGAAATATTTGCAATGGAACTACTTATAATATTTTCTGAACATATTCGAAATATGCGTATTGTAGCCAATTATAAAATATTTTGCTTGATTAAAATGAAGAACCATATTGACCAAGGTAACCACAGCCTTAATAGTTGGATAAGCAAAGCTGTTAACATTGCAGTCTCGTATGTGAAATTGAATGGTAAGAATGTGAGTATCTTACCTCAGGTCTAAATCCATGGTCTTGTTTTTACATCTGCTTTGCAAAGAACTCCAAAAATCGCCTCGTTTTAGGCTAGGTTGTACGCTATGTCATTGAAGATAAACAGAAAGGACAAATCTACAGGAACCGAAGTTAAATTCACTATCCAAAAAGTCCTTGAAACCATCGTCGATGTTGGAATTGCATCACCGTAATTTGGGATAAGCCAAATGTTATGACCGGCTTGCCTATATTCAAAGGCATTAAATTTAGAGAGCGCTCAAATGACAAGCCTGTAGTTGAAGCTTCTACACTAACACGTAGATCAATTTCATAGGAACATAGAATTTCCATACGACAGCGAGTACTGAGATCCAGATGATGACACAGACGACGGTGTATTCTGAAATCCAGATTCTGTTCAAGAAGACTGATGTCACAGGCATAAACTTTGGCCACGTGAAACATCGTGCCAATAGGCAACAGCGTCTCACTTAGCGGGGCTTTATCGGCTATTAATGACAGCTTGACCACTTCGATTGCTTCCGCTAGATGGAGAATATACATTCAATTGGATGTGTTTTTATATTCAATGAGACTGTCAGATCTGTGTACTTAAGGAGCTTATTAATTCCGTTTTCAAGGTAGACGCAGTTGTAGTTTGCAGCGGTTAGACAGACTGCCTTTGCGGTAGAGACAGTAGATTGATCTTCACTGTAAAATATTAGTCTTTGTTTGGTATTAAAGCGCTGTATAGAAACACACCCCAATCTCATAGAAAGGAGATGTTCTCAGCCAACTAGTATGAGTAATTTTATGAGCCATGTTGTGATGGTAAAAGAGAGCCATATTTATTTGGCAGAGAAATGAAAGTTGGTGCCATTTTTACGTATTCTATTAGGGTCTAGTCTCTAAGAGAGGCGATATAGTTCTCTGCTTGTTTTAACTTCACTTGTGGGGCTCTAAGATGTTACCAAGATTTTGAGCTGACTCATGGAATGAACAGTCTTCATTGGATTATAGTGGCTCAAAACTTGTTTGGCTTTTGATTGGGTGTATCGGTAGAATTCTAGAAGTTAGTAGTGTTTAACCACTAACTGAAATCTGTCTTTAGATCTAACCTTTCGAACACCTAACAACGTCTTAACGCTCTTGGGAAACTTCGAAGAGGCCACTTCTGCATCCGAAGCATTTTACCTAGGTCAGTAACTCCAAATGGAACCTAAAATTTTAAACTTAGCGAACTTTCAACCAGATATAAGAGAGCTGTCGAGTGGTTGCTGTCATAGATTACGTAAGCACTGACTTCAGTTTCACTGCGCACTTTAAACCTAATATCTCTACCTTGTAACCTAATGCGTATATTGACGAGCCTCTCCATTTCACGCCAAATGGAGAGGATGTGGGTGCCAGTCAGAAGTCTCAAAACACAAAATGATCAGATCGACGTGGTCCTACGGAATTTCCTAGGATATACGCCCTATTCCAAACCACAGATCCAAGATTTGATAAAAAAACCGATTGGAAGGCGCTACAAGATCTTTAAGTCTCCACTGCTCCGGAGTTTAATGCCCAACTAGTCCCTTAAAGGCGCCATGAGGTCCTACAGTCCTTTCATTTCCTAGTATAAAAGCCTGCCTTGAGCAAAAATATGGGGTTGAAGACAATATTTTGAGATAGAGAAAACAAGACATTGACTTTTTTCTGATAAAAAACATTATTTTTGGCCTTTTGGAAATGTAACCATTAAAAGATAAACATTGGAATATTCCTCATATTTTGATCTAGTACAATCTTTATAATAAATGTGTTTGTAAAGTTTTATCAGTTTAATTTAAATTGAATTTTCTTTCGTTTAACTTACTTATTATTATTTTTTTTTTTTTTAATGTGACGAGCTCAATTTTTTGAATGCTTAAATACATGTTGATCTGGTTTTAGTAGTCTAAAACTTGTATATACTGAGAGAATAAAACCGATTTATTTTTGCGCGAAGTTAATGGCAGTTTGGTGAGGAATAGCAACTCAGTTTACTATGGGGTGGTGTTTCAGTTGTTCCGCATATTAAAAATGTTGATGAATGATTGAAAAAAAACTGTAAATAGATATATATATATATATATTTATATATATATATATACAGATTTTTAACTACAATCGTGCTGCACATATTTTAGTTTGTTTTTAATAGTTAAATGGCACACAATCTTATATTTTTAATACAAAGTGAAAAGTTCCTAGTAAAGTCCTAATAAACGTTAGATACACTATAAAATTAACAAAGTAAGCATTTCTTTTTTTTAAATACGGAGTGATTACCAACTTTGACTGTACATGTGTATAAAAACACCAGCTAGCTATATATTTTAAATGATGAATCCAAAAACTGAGCTCACTGAAAATACTATAACAGCATGGATTAAAAGGAGACGGCAAAATGATTAAAGATATATGAAAAGTATCTATTAAAGATGTTGCTTTTTGACGTGTTTATTGCACAGTATTATTCGTTAAATTTTATTTTTTTACTAAAATCTTAATTTGAAATCGAAATTCACTTTATATTAAACTGAATTTATGTGTTGTGTATTGTCTAGGTATAATGTCTAACTTTTCACAGATAAGACACTAACTTTTCTTGCGATATTGAAAGTAGCAATTGAGTTATGGATACCCTGTTTAGTTGAGTCAATTTGAAAAATTTGGACTTAGGAACTGGCTCACCGATTGTTACGCAAGAGCTCTTATTTTAATTTTAAGTCTTCCCATGAAAATAACTTGACAAAGCTTCACTTATGCTTAGTTCTAAACATATCGGCATTAGTTTAGCAACTATATAAGGTGGTAAACCAGGTTCTGTACGATACGTTTGTTGGCAAAGGCTTGGTTATAGCGGCACAAACTTTTTGATCCCGTTGGACAGTGAGGGTAATATCAATTGCTATTCTTCGAAATTGTAATAGTAAATAATGAAGCTCTTACAACAGTTTAAATTTTGATTAATTTTGCAAAACTTTGTGGTATTGCAACCCCAAAGCAGTTTGTAGTCAATCAATAGTTTCGTTAATTAAGTGGCTATCTGTTTTATTTGGGACTTCGAATTCCAATTCGCTTTTTAAAACGTCAAAAAAATTCAAATTTTTAACTGTCATTGCTCATATAATCAAAATTTGCATCTTAGTGTCTCGGTTACCAAGTTATTCTTTTTAACATAACACATGCTTATGTAATTGAGCAGTTAAATATATTCCTGGTTCATTCATTTTCTATACCTGGAGCTTAAACGGAATGGATACAATCACCTTGGTGACAACTTTTCAAATCAATATATAGCCTCTAATCAGATCTAATCAGATACTTTAATCTAATTGTATACCTGTACATATATATGCTCTGCGCCTGTTGGTTTCGTGAGCTTTTCGGCTAGCCTTCTATTAGCGAAAAACAATTTTAGTAACCGCATTGACAAATTAAAATCGGCATCGGTTGTAATCTTTTTTTCAGATATATTTTCTGTTAACTTTAAATTTTGACAAAAACGCTGTGGACACCCAAGTTCCTCAAATTCATCCATTAATATCTCCATGCCAACAATACGATAACGATAAATTTGTTTTGCTTTGCTTTGTTCGATGTGTTGGATTTTTAATAATATATACAATGTCATTTTTTGTTCCATTTAAATCTTAAATATCATCAGTTTGTTCATTTTCTACAGCATTTAAAACAACCGATGTGTTAACAGTCTTTCCTCTGAAAGGACTTTGTTTCTTTTCATGGCATTTTTTAAACAAATTTCCTCTCACATCTAAGAATGGCCACTCAAAGAAGCTATTAAAACTGAACTGGTTTTACCGTTTCTAATAAAGCATTTTAAATATAAAATAACGTAATGTTAGAGTAACACATTATAGTGAAAAAGAAGGGTTTCACTATTGCTAAATAATAATTACATTGGTTTTTATTTATTACATGAAATCTTAACGGCTTCTTTGAAAAAAAGAGATTTTGCAAAATTTTCCTAAACATTACGCATCATAATTTCTAAGCTATTAATCCAAACTTGTTTACATTTTCAGCAAATATGTATTATGCTATTAACGGTGTTTTCGAAAGGTGAATTGCGTAATTTTTTTTGATGTGATTTAGGTG
Organism: Euphysa ruthae; assembly: GCA_035046665.1. Taxonomy (NCBI): domain Eukaryota; kingdom Metazoa; phylum Cnidaria; class Hydrozoa; order Anthoathecata; family Corymorphidae; genus Euphysa; species Euphysa ruthae. Next base: position 10,997 of record JAUZNK010095722.1, read on the forward strand.
ACTAGCAATTTTTTAACTATAAATGAGGTTTAGGTTTTGTCTCATTAGTAATTTTTTCTAATAATAGTGAATGAATTTTCTAGTTTTTATTCTAGGCATAGATTAGCATATTTAAAAGCGGTAAACAAAACTTTAAACTAATAATTATTCATACTTTTATGATCTCGTTTCAGTGGACAGTGTTTGACATAATTTACTCTATTTGGGACCAATTCTGTTTCTGGAATGAAAACAAATGTATAAATATAAGAAAATAAGAAATTAAAAAAATAAATAAATTTTTTTTCTTTTCTTTTTTACTTTTATTGTAGTGCAATACTCTCCAAAGATTTAAGAATGAAGTCCAGGTCTATTTCCCCATCCAATTCAGCTAATCTGACTATCAATAAGAATCCGCACCTCTGACAATGAGGTAAATACGTTCCTCATTTCGACTTATGATTTTTCGAGATTGAGATTTGCTTTGCTCGGGTTTTTTCATTCAGTCATAATTTCTATGAAATATTCGTCGAGTTTTCGAGTTGGCGGTAAATATTCAGGCACAGGGGCAATCATATTATCTCTTGCATTTATTTGCTTGGAATGTATTTATCAAAATATTTTAAATACCTCGATATGATTTTCGATATCTTCTGGCAATAATCTTGCAACTTCTGTATTTTCTGGATTTTTAAAGAAAAAACACGACTAAAAGCTACTGATTCTCTGCTTGGGTTTCCAGCTGTTTTATCAGTCCTGGGACCGTTACTTTCAGAAACTTTAGCTGAGTTTTCAGTCCTCAAATTGCTTTTATTTTCGTGGATAACACTTAAAAATATTTTTGTCTTTGTTTGTATCGGTTTCTTCGAAATTGCTTGAATTAAACATGGTGCAATGTTGTAGTTTCGGCGACCAGGTTGAAATAAGAACAAGGATGGAAACTTGGCGCATGCGCTTTGAAAATCTATCAGGGTTTGGAGAAATCGTAACTAGATCAGAGCGAAATTTATAAAATAAAATTGCCCTAAGAAAAATTGGAAAGCTGTTGTATTTATTCCAAATTTTCTGACGATAAAATTTCATACTATAAAACTTTAATAATGCCTTAAAAATGATTTTTGAATTGTTAACTCAATTAAAATAAAATTAAGGGAGAGTATTGCAATACAATTATAGCACAAAAAAAAAAAAAAAAAGAAAAAAGAAAACTTATTTATTTCTTATTTTCATATATAT